>SNQJ01S0023584.1:0-10768 GCA_010110895.2 Picea sitchensis
CTTGTACACCACCCACCAATCGTCCATGTTGCCACCCAGATCGTTTCATCTACTAAAAATGCAGTTGAGAGTAGACTTTACTCACAAGCATTTAAATTCAAAATTAGATGAGTATAAACCCTTCTTATATATATACTAACACAGCTGAAACGCACTGACAACTGAAACACACATAAATGTGGTAATTCCAAAGGTTAATCAGTTAAACGTGGCAATCATATGGTGGTACAATAATTTCTTAATATGATTAGGTAAATGTTAAAAAGTAAACAAGTTAACTGATGCATTCAAAAATACAAGGAAGTTATGAAGAGAAAACCACATTCATTGATTTGGTAGACCTACTAAGAATATGCCAGCATCTTCAATTGTTAGCCATAAAATTTTAGATTAAAATGTAATTAATTATGCCCATCTCCAATAGATATAAGCCTTTAGGCGTAATAACCCACCACATTTATATTGGTAACCTACTACATAAACATTATAATAATAATAATAATAATAATAATAATGAGATGAAATTCATAATTCCTGGTGAAAACATAAAATACAAAATATATATTATTTATATAAATTGAATAATAGTAATGTCCGCCCAAATCTTTTAGGTTACCTACAGCTATATGCTCTCGACTGGGACTTGTGATGCACGCCATACGTGGTAGACAAGAAGCCGTTGTCGCTATGTCGTTGTCCACTTCCCCACATATAACAAACCTTGGACTCTTATGCAAGTACACGACGACAAACAACTAAGAAACAAAATTTAAGAATTTAAGAAGTATACACAGTAATCGACCAGATCTCTTCTGGTATCTTCACAATCGGTCGAAAATAGTTATTATTTCAGCCGTCGTGGATTCCAGATCATAACTGGGACGTTTCTGTCCATGAATTTGACTAAATTTACATTAAATGTTAATTTAATTTTAAAAAATCATATGTTCGAGCGCATTTTAGAAATTTTTCCTTCTCAGGATTATAATCAAAACGTCAAAACATGTTTAGATTTTGGACGGAGTATATTCAATACGGAGACTGGGTATGATTCAGCCATCGGTCAGCGGAACGAGCTTTCCACAGGCAACAGTCTATTTGGCACTGCAATTGCCACTATAAAAATTAACAAGCAGCCATATATCTTGTTACAGAAGGAGGCTTAGGGTGGTTGGATTTGGATTTTGTGTTGGTTAAGTTTATAATCGGATTTATCTTGTTTAAACTTTATTCGACAACTAGGTTCTCTTTGTGGCTTCCTGGTTGTCTGTTCATATTCTAGGATACCCATGATCTCATCATGGCTTATTAGTTGCCTGTTACATAGTGACACAGCTCCACTGTTCATAATCTAAATACAAGTGTAGAAATTTTGAAATGGATAAATAATTCCATGTATATTAAACACCCATGTTCTTACCTGACTTATTGTCTATCTGTACCTGGATGCCATGTCCAATGCTTATTGACTATCTGTAACTGAATGCCATGTCCAATACTTATTACTATTGCTTATTGGCTATCTGTTGTACCTGGTTGTGCAGATTTTAAATTAGCAAAGCTTGACTCCATATTTATTAGGCACCCGCGTTTCCACTGTGGCTTACTGATCACCTGTGAGCTGTTGTAGTGTTTGTAATCAGAGTAATAGTGACCAATAATCATGTTAATTCCAATATCTATACTATATATTATTGTTATTCAATGTATGGTTGTTGCAGATGGAGAAGTGGAGCCCGGATCCAGCCTTAGGCCTTCTTTGCCTTCCTCCTCCAGGCAACAACAGTTTTGGAAATCCACTAGTAGCAACTTCCGCTTTGGCTTTCACCCAGATGGAAAGGATGGATTGTATGTTCTGGCCATTTCAATTGCTGACAATGAAGACAAAACTCTGGTGTGGACTGCAGGTGAGAATGGTGGCATCAGAGTGGGTGACAAAGCTTCCTTTGATTTCCAAATTGATGGCAACCTTGTATTGCGCAATGGAACGAACACGGTGGTGTGGCAGACTAATACTGCAAACCGAAGCATAGTCTCTGCTGTCATGCGGGACAACGGCAATTTTGTAGTGAAGAATAGCAGTTCCAGCAGTGTTTGGGAGAGCTTTGCCAATCCTACTGACACCCTCTTGGTTGATCAGAATTTCACTGTGGGACAAAGCCTCCACATGTATCCTTATTCATTCACTCTGGAGCCCAGCGGAAACTTCACATTGAAATGGAGGAACAACATCACATACTGGAGTCAGGGTGCTTTAAATGGCTCCAGGGCATATCTCGACAATCAAGGGATTTTTACACTCTCCAACTCTTCTGGAGATCGGCTCTGGACTGCATACAGCAGCGATTACACTGATTCTTTTATCACACTGCGAAGGACCAGGCTTGAATCAGATGGGAATTTGAGGTCCTATGGGTTAGTTAACAGATCTGGAACATGGCAACTGGGATGGAGTGCAATAGAAGACCAATGTCAAGTGTATGGATGGTGTGGGAACTTTGGGGTGTGTGTTTACAATGACACAAGCCCTTATTGCATATGCCCATCTGCAGATTTTGTTCCCATGGATCCCAATGATCCCACCCGAGGGTGCAGAAGACAGCAGGACCTTGTAGGTTGTATTAACCAGAGCATGGTTGTATTGAACCATACTCGATTCTTCTCTTATCCTCCAGAGTCGGACTCAAAGTCGGACATATACTACTTGGGCATTCACGATTGTGAGCAGAACTACTGCCTCAGGAATCCATTGTGTGTTGCATCTACAGTCATGGCGGATGGTTCGAGCATTTGCCGTATAAAGAGTGAGAAGTTCATAAGTGCCTATCAATCAGCAGCCCTTCCAAGCACTTCTTATGTAAAGGTATGTGGTCAAGGTCATCCTCTAGCACCGCCACCTCCTGCAATTAGGACTGTGGATTCATCGAAAGTATCTGCCATTGTAATCGCAACAGCAGTTGTAGTACCTATTATTGCCTTGATTACTATCCAGATAT
The DNA here is from genome assembly GCA_010110895.2 of Picea sitchensis. NCBI lineage: Eukaryota > Viridiplantae > Streptophyta > Pinopsida > Pinales > Pinaceae > Picea > Picea sitchensis. The sequence goes on from SNQJ01S0023584.1 coordinate 2,997, forward strand.
GCCTTTGGTGGATTTTATGTAGAAATAATACTAGGTTTAGATTTGGACAGCTACCAGCCCAATACACACTCCTGGAGTATGCCTCGGGGACCCCAGTTCAGTTTTCCTACAAGGAACTTCAGTACTCAACAAGGAAGTTTTCGGAAAAGCTGGGTTCGGGTGGGTTTGGAACAGTGTACAAGGGAGAACTGCCCAACAAGGTCATAGTTGCAGTCAAGCGGCTGGAAGGGATTGAACAAGGTGAGAGGCAATTTCACATGGAGGTGGCAACCATCAGCAGTACTCATCATTTGAACTTGGTTAGGTTAATTGGATTTTGCTCAGAGGGCCGCCATAGATTGCTGGTTTATGAATTCATGAAAAATTCTTCTTTGGACACATTTCTTTTTGCTTCTTCAGAGCAATCCAGGATGCTAGATTGGGATAAGCGCTTCGGAATAGCCCTTGGGACTGCAAGGGGCGTCACTTACTTGCACGAAGAGTGCAGAGATTGCATTGTTCATTGTGATATTAAACCTGAGAACATACTCCTAGATGATAATTTCAGTGCAAAGGTCTCCGACTTTGGGCTCTCCAAGCTCATCAATCACAAAGGTCATCACAAGCGCACATTGACTACTGTTCAGGGAACCAGAGGATACCTGGCTCCAGAATGGCTTGCCAATTTACCCATCTCAACCAAGTCCGATGTTTATAGTTATGGCATGGTTTTGCTGGAGATCATAAGCAGTAGAAGGAATTTCGATACTATGACCTCAAGGAGAAAGAAATTCTCAGTATGGGCATTTGAGGAATTTGAAAGAGGAAACATTCTGAATATTACAGACGAGAAGCTTGGTAGAGATATTAATATTGATCAGGTAAAAAGAGCACTTCAAGTTAGTTTTTGGTGTATTCAGGAGCAACCCTCGCAGCGGCCAACTATGGGGAAAGTTGTCCAGATGCTGGAAGGGATTTTGCCTATTGACAAACCACCTGCGCCTAAATATTTGGAAAGCTTTGAAAGCAGTACCAGTGCCAGTGCTAGCGAACTAGCACTCTCAGTGTTTGCAACATCCAGTCATCCTGTTTCTTCTATGTCCTCTGTGATTACCACTCTGTCTTGAAATCTCTAAAAAGTATGAAAGAGAGACTCTCCAGCAGCAGGTAGCTATCTACTCATGGCCATTTAAGTCTGAAACATATGACAAGACAAGTTCTTTTTGCTTTCCTGTTCAATCTCTTCAATGGAAGGATCACCATTACTTGGTTTCTAGTGTAAAATTCAGACAAAGGAATCATTTTGTCAGTTTTATTGTGCCATTGCAGGTTTCAAAGGCAACATATCAAGGACCCCTGTATCAAATCCACGCTTGCGTTGTTATTGTTCATAGCCTCTGAGATGGCGTGTGTATACAAAAAAAAACTGGATACTGTAATGCTAAAGAGGCAACTTTGATCTGTCCACTGCATTTCATTTCGGAATAGATCATTCAAGTTCATGGCTGTAAATTTTCAATCTCAAAAGTAAATTTTAGCCAGAACAAGGAAATGACTTAGCTTTTTGGCATTAACCACTAACATGCCTTATCTCTGTTAGATAGCTGAAGTGTGAGATTCTGATTCTATCAAGATATCCATATGACTACAAATTCTAGGAAAATGCTTATTTAATAATTTTGTTTCCTCATATTCCCATATTTGATCATTTGAGTAGCCTCCTGTTGCAAACCTTGTCTCTTCCTTCTGTTTTGAAAATGCATCTTATATTCCATTATGAAACAATGAAAAGTAAAACCAGAATTATACATTTTTCTTGATGGAGGAGTTCTTTGGTCACCGTGTTGAAATATCCAGGACAGTTTTCCTCATAAATATCTTGTTAGAGTACTCTTGAAAAGTAAACATCTCAAAAAAGTTTATTTACAAAAAATATTGTCACAAATTTGAGCAATTTAGTCTCTGATCCACCTTAATATAGTTTATGTTGTCATCACAAACATAGCCTTTTTTGCAAATGCCCGTATTGTCTTCATCAGTATTTCTCAAAAGCAGAAACTAGCTTGATAACAATAACAGCTATTAGACAAGATGTTGCCAAAAGCTACAGAAATCCACTGTAGTAACTTTTAATTAAGTATTCTTTGGAAAAGCATTCTCTTCTCATGTTAGAATGCTTGAAATCTCTCTTTTAATGTTGAGACAAACCATAACTCAATTACTCTAGGACAAATCTTTCATTAGTCGTGGGAGATAAACTTGAGTGTGTGGGATCAACTTAGTAGTTTCAAATGTATTTCAAAACAAGCCTGCTTTGGCACAATCCCCGTTGGTGCTCGTTTCCATACAAGATCAGATCGCTTGCAAAAATGGTTAAAAAAGCTTGGGAAACATCTAGGAAAATGATTTCTCAGTACGAAATTATCCCTTTATGTCGTTCAACATTTACTCTTTGAAGGGATGACAGTTGCATCCTTCTAGTAATTAAGTATCATGATCTAAATTACCCTTGGAAGGACCTTGTGACTTAAAATAAAGGCACACATCCCATACATCTATATGCACATTATGCATTTAAAAAATACTCTTTCTTGCTCATATATCTCTACATTAATTTCTCCATTTTTTAAATTTCAAAGTGACATTTTTTAAACTTGTTCCTTTTGGGAACATGTACCAATTTTCTTGTTCCAAATGAAAGGTTTGAATTCATCATGCATCCATGTACTTAAGAAACATACAATACAATTATGTGTAAAAGACAATCAATATACACTAGCGAGCGAGTGTTTGATCATGCACAAAAGACAAGCAATAGACACTAGCTACCCATGATCATGGGTAAATGACGAGTAATATACACTGGCTACCCAGTGTCTGATCATGCATGAAAGACAAACAATATACACTAGCCACCTAGTGTGGGAAAGAAAATTCCACATGAACTCTAACTTCAAAAACTATGATTCTTTATCTTTTTATATTAACTGCAACTATTCATTTCTCTTTATTTTAGCACTCTTGTTACTTAAAGCTTATTCATTTCTCTTTATTCTAGCACTCTTGTTACGTAAAGCTTTTTAGGATGCCTTGTACTTATGCCAAGGAGTTCTTTGCTACAAAAGGGGTTTTCTTTATTCTACTCTTCTAATAATGAACTAGAATTTATAAATCCCAAATGATATCAAATCTTCAAGTGTCTTTGCTTCTTATTGTTAACTTTTGTTGGCTTTATTAATTTTGTTCTTACATCATAGTAGGTTCATTACATAATCTAATTAAATGATAGTTAGTGTTATTTTTCAATGCAGTCAATTAGTGTTAGTTGTAAGCAATGTTGTATATCTTGTCTCGGGGAAAGTATCAGCGAGGGTCTGGAATGTAACTTCTCAGTGACATCGGCGGAAAATATCGGAATATCTCGGAAAATGTCGCAAAATAGGGGTCTAACTCGAAATATCTCGGAAAAGTGTTTAACTCGGAATTTATCGGAATATTGGAGAGATATACAACATTGGTTGTAAGCTTACGTGTGCATCCTTATCTTCCCAATTGTGATAGCTATCCCTTTGCTAATGATGGGCCTCCTCCATTATCATATAAGGAGACATTCTCTTGTATTTTATACACATCAAATCTAATAGATCAAATGCATTATGTCTTGTAGAAGGTTTTCTTTTTGTTTTGATGTAGTTGTTTTTTCTTGGGATATCCTTTTAAATATCTTCATGGTATTAGAGCAATCTCCACAAATCCGTTCTCATTTTTTTTGAGAGATGTTTTTAGGTTGTGTGATCTTCAAGATCCAAATCAGATTAGATTGAAAAGAAGTGAACTATTGTTTGTGTTTACATTCAATAGATCATGGAACTATTTCTCTACCTGTCACATGGGCTCTCCTCCTCTATGTCGAGATTATGTTCACTGATGTAAACAATTCTTCACTTTTTGTTTTTCGAGTTACAAATATCATCCATTTGCGGAAAAAAAAATGGCAAAGGTTTTTTTGTTTGATAATACAATTAATAATCAAAACAAAAATTTTGGATGTGGTCTTTCCTTCCAATTTGATGATTGTCGCCCTCTCACCTTCTCAGCTTCCCAATAGTTTTCGGTGAGATCTTGATTGTACCTTCCACAGATTGTGATTTCTTTGTGGGATTGGCTATCATGGATGCCCTACTAGTGCATAAACAAGGTTATTTTTCTAGTGTCTATGGTGCCTTATCTACTCCAATATCAACAAAGCTATGAAAAATGTGTGGTATACCTCATCCTTGAAATCTAATATTGCCTCCGAGAATCACTAGTATGTAGCCTTTCTCACGAAGCAAATTTCAAATTTCTATGATATTCTATTTCCTAAATTTTTCTTAGGGAAATTTTTTTGTTTGATTATATATTAAAACTAAAAGTTTGAATTGATTTGATTTTATGCAAATGTGGCCCATTGGAATACGAATATCACCTAGTTGATTACACCACATTGCATTTTTTGAGTTTATATCAAAACAAATTTAGCATTGCATAGACACATATGTGGTGTTCTTTTTGTATTTTCTATTGATAAAATGGTGGAATCAATGACTCTTGAGCTCCTAACTCCCTAGAATTATTACACATGGAAACTGAAGATGCAAGAGTTGCTACAATATAAAGGTATTTGGAAAATGTCAATTGAGGCTCAACCATTGTTTACTAACAAAATCGAGAGATTTGTCTATCAAAACAAACTTGATGAAGCCATGGGTATAATTGTCTTACATGTTTTGGATAGTTTTTTGTTTCATATTGCTGAATGTAAAACTCCAAAAGAAAGTTGGTACAAGTTGGCTTCAACGATTTTTGGAGAACCCGGGTTTGGGTAATGGACCCAAGTTTGCTTGATGGATAATGGTATGAGTTTTGGTATATTTGAAGGTAAGACTATTCTAGATGGATATTACATGTCATGCCATTTCCAGTGGTATGTGGAACTTCACGTAACTCCTCACAGTTAGAGAGTTATGGCAATGTGAAGTTGGAGAACCCTCATGAGTCATCTAGAAGCCCCAAAAGGTCAAAGAAGTCAAAGTGGTTTAAGTGATTTTAGAAGGTAAATAATAAAGTGAAGTGATGAGTGTACTATAATTCAAAGTGAATACGAAAGAAATTATTTAAATAATAAATTTAATGGAGAAATTAGAAGTGGGTTAACCCTAAAATAAGGAAAGTGGGTTAAGATGGTTAAAAGGCAACCCCTTAAGGAAGCTACATGAAAGTATAAATAAGAGGCAAGGCTCTCTCATTTTAATCACACTTGAGCATATTGAATATCTACAGGTGACTGATGTAACCAAAGGATATATAAGCCTAATTTCAGAGGGAAGGTGAATTAAAGAAGGTTGAAATTCAAGGGAGGATAAATTCTTTTGATGATGCTTTCTAAGGTATGTTATTTACAGGTCATCTCACCATTTTCGCAATAAAAAAAAATTCTAGAATGATTTAGACAATGAAATTGGGAGGCCATTGAGGAAACATATCCAAGTAGCTGTGGTACAAAGTTCAGCTTGTGGGTCTTTGTATTTTTGGATTTACACTCCATGGAAAATAGGGTTAATAGGGTTTGTGGCTAGTCCTGAAACTAGTCTAAAACAAGTGTTTCAGGTAAAAACGTCATAAATTATTCATAATAGATCCAAATTCAGTAATACCAAATGTGTTGGTTAGAGTACAGTATATAGTATTATGTGAACAATTTTCATATCCATACAACAAATATTCTATGCGGGGCACACTCTACAAGTTCACTCTCTAGAATAAGCCATAATTCAACATGGTATGTCATTTTTTCTATAAATCTTTTTCTGAGAGATTCCAAGTAGTGACACCTGGAGGAATTGCATAAAACACACTGAAGAAAATTGTGTACTATTTTCAGATCTTTATTCATTACAGGTACATAGTTATGCTTATTTCAAGTTAGGGTTATTGACTAATCCAAAACTAGTCATGTGAGACTAAAGTAAAGTTTGATGAAAATGATAGTCTCTTATTATTAAAGTTAAGGAAGGTTTTGCAGGTATGTGATCATATACACCAGGTCTATTACAAAGTTACAAATCAGATTTGGATGATGAAATTGATGAGGGCTTTTGGTTGAGGTACATGTTGGGTACATGGTTGAGACAGGTAGTTGATGAGTTGGCACAAACATGAGGTGTATAGTTGATGATGTTGGTACATCTTGATGAGTCATAGTTTATGTGTATTTGATGCATGATTGGTACATATTTGGTACATGGTTGATGCACTCATTGATGGCACAGGTTGAGGTACAGGTTGGTGCATGGTTGATGCACTTGTTGATGGTACAGGTTGAGGTATAGGTTGGTGCATGGTTGATGCACTTGTTTATGGTACAGGATGATTACAGGTTGTTTGGTACAGGTTGATGCATGGTTGATGTACTTGTTTATGGTACAGGTTGATTACGGGTTGATTGGTACAGGTTGTGTAGTGTCCCCAAGGCCGAGCCCCGTTGTAAACCAAGTTCTGAAAGGAATTGTGATTATGTTTTATAGGCTGGTCAGCCAAGTTCTTATAAGCTGGAGACTTATGTGTTTGTTAGGCCAGGGAGCCTAAGTGTTGAAGGCCAAGAGCCTACTGTTGTACTTGTATGTATGCAGAACATTTAATAAAATATAAACACCGCCAGGTGCAGACCGACCACGATGAATGAGTGAAGGGGGACTAAGCATCCACAGAGTGGGCAAAGAATTAGGGGCTAGAAGGTGGGAAAGGGGCTAAGTGTTGAGACTGGGGGCTAAGCCTAAGGGGCTTAAGCCTGGGAATAATATTTTAATGTTATTCCAAAAAGACATGTGCATTTTGTGTTTTATCCTAAGTATTGGCAAGGGAGGACGTACAAGGGTGATGCGTGCTGGTGGAACGCATGCAGTGCCATGGGTGACAAGTGTCAACCCTAACGCATGCGAATAAACGGCCAGGGTGAGCCGTGAGAAAGGTTCATCCTCCTCCATTCAACTCTCGGACTGCCAGAAGGTGAACTGGTCTGACTCCTGCAGAGAAACCCTCGTGCATCCTCTGAACTGAAAAGGTGTGTATCTGTGTTTGTTCCGGGATAGCCGGTACATCCCTTGTCTGAACAGTTCGAACCTGCGTTTACCCCTGCGTGGATTGTTTGTCACGCATCCCCAACAACCAAAGCGTGAGTCTATCCTGTGTTGGCGGATTGGGAAATAAGAAGTGACCTGCCATTGTTGAACCTGTTGGAAAGCCCATGTCTGTTTTCCCCGTGGGTTGTTGTGACCACGCAGTGTTGGACTGTGTGGGGTCTTGTTGGCCAATGGTGCAATGCTCTCTCCAGGTGAGAGAGGTGATTGAGGTTGGTAGACTAGGTTGTTGGCATGTGAGTGATTCTCTCCAGGTGAGAGAGTGCGCGGAGGAAGGAGAGGACTCCTGGAAGGAACCCTGTAGCTGCCACAGAGCCCAGAGACTTCTGGTCCGGCCTGTTCCTGTAACCCAAGGCAAGGGAGATCAGCAGCCGAAGGACTGTCCAGGTGACAGAGAAGGTGTATACTCCTGGGGTGGAACAGGCATGTGGGGAATGAGGGTCCGTGGGCAGTGAGTGTGGGAGGTTCCTTGGAGAGAATCCCTTCCTTGTGGTTGTGTGTTGTTTTCCCTGTAACCTCAGCTAGCCCAGTATTCCTTGTCTTGGTTTGGAGCTTAGTCCCAGCTCGGGGGTGACCCTTTGTTGCGCTGATGAGCAGTGTGGTCTAAGGCTGGGA
>SNQJ01S0023584.1:12413-41180 GCA_010110895.2 Picea sitchensis
ATCCAAATCTAATTTATAAGTCTGTAATAGACCTGGTGTATATGATCACATACCTACAAACCTTCCTTAACTTTAACAACAAGAGACTAGTATTTTCATCAAACTTTACTTTAGTCTCACATGACTAGTTTTGGATTAGTCAATAACCCTAACTTGAAATAATCATAACTATGTACATGTAATGAATAAATATATGAAAATAGTACAGAATTTTGTTCAGTGTGTTTTATGCAATTCCACCAGGTGTCACTACTTGGAACCTCCCAGAAAATGAGTTATAGGAAAAATGACATACCTTGTTGAATTTTGTTTTATTCTAGAGAGCAAACTTGTAGAGTGTGCCCTGCATAGAATATTTGTTGTATGGATCTTAAAATTGTACAAAAAATAATAAAGACTGTATTCTAACCAAAAAAATTGGTCTTACTAAATTTTGATTTGTTATAAAGAAGTTATGATGTTTTTACCCGAAACACTTGTTTTAGTCTAGTTTCAGGACTAGTCATAAACCCTATTTTTCACGGAGTGTAACTCCAAAAATACAAAGACCCACAAACTTAAATTTGTACCACATCTACTTGGATATTTTCCTCAATGGAATCCCAATTTCATGATCTGAATCATTCTAGAAAAACATTTATTGCAAAAATTGTGAGATGACTTGTGAATAACATACCTTAGAAAACATCATCAAAAGAATTTATCCTCCCTTGAATTTCGACCTTCTTTACTTTGCCTTCCCTCTGAAATTCGGTTTATATATTCTTTGGTTACCTCAGTTGCCTATAGATATTCAATATTCTCAAGTTTGATTAAAATGAGAGAGCCTTGCCTCTTATTTATACTTTCATATAGCTTCCTCAAGGGGTTACCTTTTGACCATCTTAACCCACTTTCCTTATTTTAGGGTTAACCCACTTCTAATTTCTCCATTAAATTTATTATTTAAATAATTTATTTTGTATTCAATTTTACTTATAGTACACTCATTACTTCACTTTAATATTTACCTTCTAAAATCTCTTAAACCACTTTGACTACTTTGACCTTTTGGGGCTTCTAGATGACTCATGAGGGTTCTCCTTCTTGACATGGCCATAAATCTCTAACCGTGAGGAGTTATGTGACGTTCAAAATACCAATGAAAATGGAATGACATGTACTATCCATATAGGATATTATTTCCTAAAAATATATCAAAACTCATACCATTATCCATCAAACAAACTTGGGTCCATTACCCAAACCTGGGTTCTCCAACTTCTCATGGCCATAACTCTCTAACCGTGAGGAGTTATGTGACGTTCCACATACCACTAGAAATGGAATGACATGTATTATCCATATAGAATAGTATTACCTTCAAATATATTAAAATTCATACCATTATACATGAAACAACCGTGGGTCCATTACCCAAACCTTTGTGCTACCGGAATTCACTACCATACTTTCTCCAAGGGTTGAAATAAATCACTAAGGGTTGAAATCAATCTACAATATCACTCTCCAATGGCTGAAATATATGACAACCAACAATCCATACCAACTATCCATCAACCTAAGCCATTTGTCTGACAATCTCCCCCTTTGGCATTGATGGCAACACCAACATTGATGGAAACACTTAGTCATTATAACATTCATGCTTATACTCCTCATCAATGTTTCTATCTCTCCCCCTTTGACATTAATGGAAAAGGGTATCTCCCTGTGAGACTAATCCCCCTAACTAAACTCTCCTTGGGGCTGCTCCCCCTGTCTACATGCCTTTGATTTTTCTTTGTGTTTATAAGCCTCTGATTACTCTCTCCCCCTTCATATGAATAATATCTCCCCCTTTGACAAATGGTATCACTCTAAAGTCATATCGCTCATTCTTTCCTTATGACAATCGATCCCCTTGGAAACATGCCTCTATGCTCTCTCTCCAAGAATTTACCTTTGCATATGATAAATCTCTCTCCCTTTTTCATCAATGGAAAAGGTAGCTTTCCATCCAGGGTTGCTCCCCCTAACATAACTCTTCTTGAAACTGATCTCCCAACCTAAATTTTCCTATTTATGGTGCTTCCTCATGTACATCTAAGACATATAAGATAAGCATTCAAAAGCATTCATTTTGGAGTAGAAATTACTCCTAGTCTCTGGCGAAGATACTCAAAGTCTTCCCGTGGAAGTGGTTTTGTAAAGATTCCTTCCACTTGTTCTTTTGTGCCCACATATTCAACTCTGATGTTCTTCTCTACAACCTGTTCCCATGGAAAGTGATACTTGATTGGAATGTGCTTCGTCTTGGAGTGCATCACTGGGTTATTTGAGATATTGATGGCACATGTATTATCACAATAGATTGAAATGGGCTCATCATACTCAACCTGTATATCTGTCAGAGTTTGTTTCATCCATAGAACCTGTGTACAATAGGCTACTGTTGCAATATACTCTTCCTCGACTATAGATAAGGATACTGATGATTTTTTCTTGCTTAACCATGATACTAAACACTCATACAAGTAGAATGTTGCTCCACTAGTGCTTCGTCAGTCATCAATGCAACTTGCCCAATTTGCATCTGTGTAGGCAATACGTGATAGATCCTTTCCTTTTAGATACCATAATCCAAACTCTTATGTTCCTTTGATATATATGAAAATCCTCTTCACTGCTAATACATGTGATTCCTTTGGTGTAGCTTGAAATCGTGACACTTGTCCAACTGAATGCATTACATATGGTTTGGATGCTTTCACATATAGTAAGCTAATAATCATTGACCTTTATCTCCTCTGGTGTGTAGACTTTGAATCATCATCTTTGCTCAACTTGCAACGGGTTTGCATAGGAGTGGTAACTAGTTTGCAAGCTTCCATTCTGAACCTCTTTATCATTTCTCTGATATACTTAGTTTGAGAAATAATATTTCCTTGGTTGCTTTGACATATTTGAAGACCCATAAAGAAGGATTGTTCTCCAAGTAATAACATTTCAAATTCATTCTGCATATCCTTTGCAAATTTCTGGCTTAACCTGTAATTAGTACTTCCAAAACAATATCATCAACATAAATTTCAATTAATAAAATACTACCTTGAGTTACCTTGATGTAGAGGTTGTTGTTTGTGCTTCCTTTCCATAGTTTGTAGAGAGTTTTGTCATTGTTGTTTCTGAGCATTACTCTGTTTTGAATGTGAGTTGTTGTATGCACTGCATGTGTCCAAAAAATATCTGTCAATTTGGAATCCATTAGCATTGTTCGTGCCATTTCCTGTGTAATTATCATCCATTGTGATAATGTTTCTTTGTCTCTGAACCACTCTCTGAACCAATCCATGAATCCATGCTCTCATCCACTGTCATATATTTGTCCAAACCTGCTAAGTATTCTTACAAATCCATCTCTGTCCATACTGTCAAAGACTCTACTTGCGCAACTGTCCATAACGCTGACTCATTTATCACTATACTATCATGAAGTCTTGATTAATTCATCAAACTATACTTTTGCTAACTAACTGCTCTGGATATGTCTTCTCAAACTTTGCAAGATGCTCGAAGGATGGTTATTTGGTCTTTCATAGCTATCTCATAGACTCCCCCTATCTAATATTCATATTACCTGGGAGTGTCTAAGCCAGATGAATCAGAACAATTCCTTCTCTGATGTGTATTCATCATCATCTTCATTGGTAGATTCATCATCATCTTCATCGGTATATTCATCATCTCTCTGAGATCTGACTTCTTTCTTTCTTCTTGTGGATTCATCTTTCACTACAATGCCTGAAAGTAAAATATCTTGAACATGTTCCTTATTTACATGTCCTTCTTTACTTTCAGTTATTTTCCAAACCTTTCTGTATCTAACATCTTTATTTTTCTCTGTAGAATTTTCTTCATCTCGTTTTATTGCCAGTCTTGCCTATCTCTGGGGCTTGGTATTTGTTCACCTATTCTTCATGTTTTCTTATCCACACTTTCTTACATATGATATTAGTGTTCTCTTTCATGGAAGTATCGATCATGCTTCTACAATCACTAGCTATGTTTCCATAGTTATGACATTTGTAACATTCAATGTTATGTGGGGCCACATATGCATTTCTTGTTTGAACATTTCTTTTATAATCTATGAAATCTGCAACCTTATGTCCAAATTTAATACAATAAAAACAATGACCATAAAATAAATTTGCATACATGGGAGTGAATGATCTTCTTTGTGGTGTATTCCTTCTGAATTTTTTCCTTGACTGATCATGATCATGATTGAAGCTTCTTTGTGGCTTGAACATGGATGGTCTTCTTGAAGATGTGTATTCAATAACTTTCTTAGATTCTGGTTGACCATGATTCCTTCCTTTGAGTACTTCTGCGTAACTCTTTCTATTTTCTTCATTCTTCTTTTCTAGCAACCTAGAGTGCTTCTCTTCATTCTCTATAACTGATGTGGATGTTTCTGTCTCTTCATTGTTCTTGTTGAGCTTAACGATTTTACTTCTCAATGTGACAACTTCTTCTTCAAGCTTCTCAACCTCTTCTTCTTTCTTTATTATTTGAGACTCCATGACTTCTTCTGTTCTTTTCGCTTCTTCAAGATGAATTTTTAATGTGATTATTTATTCTTCAAGTCCTTTCTCATTTTGACCAAACTATGCCTCAAGATGGTTTAGATCCTTAGTTCTTTCTTTAAGATGATCTACCAATATCTTCTCTCTCATTTCTTCTTCTTACTTTTGTGCTTCTATGTTGACTTCCAAATACTGCTTTTGATCTTCAAGATTTTCTTCAATCTTTCTCGCTTCTTCTAGCCGAGTTCTTAAGTTCTCAATGACCTATTGGGCTTCTTAAAAAATGTAAACACTTTCCTTTTTTTCCATCAATTCTTTCTTGAGTGACTTGTTTTCTTCTCTTAGTTCATCTAAATAAGTAATCAATTCTCTGGTGATTATGTACTCTCCATCTTTTGAATCTGTTTGACATGGTGAACATAATTCTTCTTGATCTGTATCTGCATCTTCTTTGGCATTTTCTGAATCTGTGATGGGTGAAGAATATATGTCATGTAAATTATCCCAAAGTTCTTTGGCTGATGAACATTTACCAACCTTTTCTCTTACCGGATTAGGTAATCTTTCCCAAATGAAATCCATTGTTATTTTGTTATTCTTCTTCAATTCCTTCTTGGCTGTAGTCTTTTCCCTTTTTTAACTATCATATCCCGTAACAAGTGATAGTCAAATATAATGTCCCTGTGCTTGTAAAAATACATTCGTCCTTCTGCTCCACATCTCATAGTTAAAACCATTCTGACCATTAAACATTGGTACTCCATTCTCAGAATAATCCATGATCTCCTTCCAGTGGTTAAACTGTTTCCTGCACGAACTGCTCTGATACCAATTGTTGGATTACTGAGACGGGGGGTGAACCAATAATAGATCAATTTAATCCATTTTTACCATAAAATGCAAGTGTTATATCAATGTAGCATTATCATCCAATAGTTGCAGAGTAAATAAACAATGAACAAATGAGCAATCACACACATACGCAGTACACCAATGTTTTACGTGGAAACCAAAGAGAGAGAAAAACACACAATAGATTTTCTTATATGTCTTTAAGAATTACATTCATTGGAAGCACCAACTTCCTTTGTTTTCCAGCTGCAACTGGAAGGAAGCTCCAACCCCCTAGTTTCTCAGGCTGCAACCTGAGGGAAGCTTCAACTCCCCAATTCTCTGGCTACAACCCCCTATATTCTCCGGCTACAACCATAAGGTGGCTACAACCACCTGTCCTTTCCCTGTCCAACCGACATGACGTAGAAGTAGAATGATGGAACCACTGTCACACTATCACTATGAGATATACCACTATAACAACCTGTACCAATCAACCTGTAATCAACTTGTACCATAAAAAAATACATCAACCATGCATCAACATGTACCAAACAACCTCTAATCGTCCTATACCATAAACAAGTGCATCAACCATGCACCAACCTGTACCATCAACGAGTGCATCAACCATGCACCAACCTGTACCTCAACCTGTACCATCAATGAGTGCATCAACCATGTACCAAATATGTACCAATCATGCATCAAATACACATAAACTATGACTCATCAAGATGTACCAACATCATCAACTATACACCTCATGTTTGTGCCAACTCATCAACTACCTATCTCAACCATGTACCCAACCTGTACCTCAACCAAAAGCCCTCATCAATTTCATCATCCAAATCTGATTGGTAACTCTGTAATAGACCTGGTGTATATGATCACATACCTGCAAAACCTTCTTTAACTTTAATAATAAGAGACTATCATTTTCATCAAACTTTACTTTAGTCTCACATGACTAGTTTTGGATTAGTCAATAACCCTAATTTGAAATAATCATAACTATGTACCTGTAATGAATAAAGATCTGAAAATAGTACACAATTTTCTTCAGTGTGTTTTATGCAATTCCTCTAGGTGTCACTACTTGGAATCTCTCAGAAAAAGATTTATAGAAAAAATGACATACCATGTTGAATTATGGCTTATTCTAGAGAGTGAACTTGTAGAGTGTGCCCCGCACAGAATATTTGTTGTATGGATATGAAAATTGTACACATAATACTATATATTGTACTCTAACCAAAACATTTGGTATTACTGAATTTGGATCTGTTATGAATAATTTATGACATTTTTACCTGAAACACTTGTTTTAGACTAGTTTCAGGACTAGCCACAAACCCTATTAACCCTATTTTCCACAGAGTGTAAATCCAAAAAGACAAAGACCCACAAGCTGAACTTTGTACCACAACTACTTGGATATGTTTCCTCAATGGATTCCCAATTTCATTGTCTAAATCATTCTAGATTTTTTTTTTATTGCAAAAATGGTGAGATGACTTGTAAATAACATACCTTAGAAAGCATCATCAAAAGAATTTATCCTCCCTTGAATTTCGACCTTCTTTAATTCACCTTCCCTTTGAAATTAGGCTTATGTATCCTTTGGTTACCTCAGTCACCTGTAGATATTCAATATGCTCAAGTGTGATTAAAATGAGAGAGCCTTGCCTCTTATTTATACTTTCATGTAGATTCCTCAAGGGGTTACCTTTTAACCATCTTAACCCACTTTCCTTATTTTAGGGTTAACCCACTTCTAATTTCTCCATTAAATTTATTATTTAAATAATTTCTTTTATATTCAGTTTGAATTATAGTACACTCATCACTTCACTTTATTATTTACCTTCTAAAATCACTTAAACCACTTTGACTTCTTTGACCTTTTGGGGCTTCTAGATGACTCATGAGGGTTCTCCAACTTCACATGGCCATAACTCTCTAACTGTGAGGAGTTGCGTGACGTTCCACATACCACTGGAAATGGCATGACATGCACTATCCATCTAGAATAGTTTTACCTTCAAATATATCAAAACTCATACCATTATCCATCAAGCAAACTTGGGTCCATTACCCAAACCCGGGTTCTCCAAAAATCGTTGAAGCCAACTTGTCCCAACTTTCTTTTGGAGTTTTACATTCAGCAATATGAAACAAAAAACTATCCAAAACATGCAATACAATTATACCCATGGCTTCATCAAGTTTGTTTTGATAGACAAATCTCTCGATTTTGTTGGTAAACAATGGTTGAGCCTCAATTGACATTTTCCAAATACCTTTATATTGTAGCAACTCTTGCATCTTGAGCTTCCATGTGTAATAATTCTAGGGAGTTAGGAGCTCAAGAGTCATTGATTCCACCATTTTATCAATAGAAAATACAAAAAGAACACCACATATGTGTCTATGCAATGCTAAATTTGTTTTGATATAAACTCAAACAATGCAATGTGATGTAATCAACTAGATGATATTCATATTCCAATGGGCCACATTTGCATAAAATCAAATCAATTCAAACTTTTAGTTTTAATATATAATCAAACAAACAAAAAATTCCTAAGAAAAATTTAGGAAATAGAATATCATACAAATTTGAAATTTTCTTCATGAGAAAGGCTACATACTAGTGATGCTTGGAGGCAATATTAGATTTGAAGGATGAGGTATACCACACATTTTTCATAGCTTTGTTGATATTGGAGTAGATAAGGCACCATAGACACTAGAAAAATAACCTTGCTTATGCACTAGTAGGGAATCCATGATAGCCAATCCCACAAAGAAATCACAATCTGTGGAAGGTACAATCAAGATCTCACCGAAAACTATTGGGAAGCTGAGAAGGTGAGAGGGCGACAATCATCGAATTGGAAGGAAAGACCACATCCAAAATTTTTGTTTTGATTATTGATTGTATTATCAAACAAAAAAACCTTTGCCAATTTTTTTTTTTCGCAAATGGATGATATTTGTAACTCGAAAAACAAAAAGTGAGGAATTGTTTACATCAGTCAACATAATTTCGACATAGAGGATGAGAGCCCATGTGACAGGTAGAGAAATAGTTCCATGATCTATTGAATGTAAACACAAACAATAGTTTACTTCTTTTCAATCTAATCTGATTTGGATCTTGAAGATCACACAACCTAAAAACATCTCTCAAAAAAAATGAGAAGGGGTTTGTGGAGATTGCTCTAATACCATGAAGATATTTAAAAGGATATCCCAAGAAAAAACAACTACATCAAAACAAAAAGAAAACCTTCTACAAGACATAATGCATTTGATCTATTAGATTTGATGTGTATAAAATACAAGAGAATGTCTCCTTATATGATAATGGAGGAGGCCCATCATTAGCAAAGGGATAGCTATCACAATTGGGAAGATAAGGATGCACACGTAAGCTTACAACCAATGTTGTATATCTCTCCAATATTCCGATAAATTCCGAGTTAAACACTTTTCCGAGATATTTCGAGTTAGACCCCTATTTTGCGACATTTTCCGAGATATTCCGATATTTTCCGCCGATGTCACTGAGAAGTTACATTCCAGACCCTCGCTGATACTTTCCCCGAGACAAGATATACAACATTGCTTACAACTAACACTAATTGACTGCATTGAAAAATAACACTAACTATCATTTAATTAGATTATGTAATGAACCTACTATGATGTAAGAACAAAATTAATAAAGCCAACAAAAGTTAACAATAAGAAGCAAAGACACTTGAAGATTTGATATCATTTGGGATTTATAAATTCTAGTTCATTATTAGAAGAGTAGAATAAAGAAAACCCCTTTTGTAGCAAAGAACTCCTTGGCATAAGTACAAGGCATCCTAAAAAGCTTTACGTAACAAGAGTGCTAGAATAAAGAGAAATGAATAAGCTTTAAGTAACAAGAGTGCTAAAATAAAGAGAAATGAATAGTTGCAGTTAATATAAAAAGATAAAGAATCATAGTTTTTGAAGTTAGAGTTCATGTGGAATTTTCTTTCCCACACTAGGTGGCTAGTGTATATTGTTTGTCTTTCATGCATGATCAGACACTGGGTAGCCAGTGTATATTACTCGTCATTTACCCATGATCATGGGTAGCTAGTGTCTATTGCTTGTCTTTTGTGCATGATCAAACACTCGCTCGCTAGTGTATATTGATTGTCTTTTACACATAATTGTATTGTATGTTTCTTAAGTACATGGATGCATGATGAATTCAAACCTTTCATTTGGAACAAGAAAATTGGTACATGTTCCCAAAAGGAACAAGTTTAAAAAATGTCACTTTGAAATTTAAAAAATGGAGAAATTAATGTAGAGATATATGAGCAAGAAAGAGTATTTTTTAAATGCATAATGTGCATATAGATGTATGGGATGTGTGCCTTTATTTTAAGTCACAAGGTCCTTCCAAGGGTAATTTAGATCATGATACTTAATTACTAGAAGGATGCAACTGTCATCCCTTCAAAGAGTAAATGTTGAACGACATAAAGGGATAATTTCGTACTGAGAAATCATTTTCCTAGATGTTTCCCAAGCTTTTTTAACCATTTTTGCAAGCGATCTGATCTTGTATGGAAACGAGCACCAACGGGGATTGTGCCAAAGCAGGCTTGTTTTGAAATACATTTGAAACTACTAAGTTGATCCCACACACTCAAGTTTATCTCCCACGACTAATGAAAGATTTGTCCTAGAGTAATTGAGTTATGGTTTGTCTCAACATTAAAAGAGAGATTTCAAGCATTCTAACATGAGAAGAGAATGCTTTTCCAAAGAATACTTAATTAAAAGTTACTACAGTGGATTTCTGTAGCTTTTGGCAACATCTTGTCTAATAGCTGTTATTGTTATCAAGCTAGTTTCTGCTTTTGAGAAATACTGATGAAGACAATACGGGCATTTGCAAAAAAGGCTATGTTTGTGATGACAACATAAACTATATTAAGGTGGATCAGAGACTAAATTGCTCAAATTTGTGACAATATTTTTTGTAAATAAACTTTTTTGAGATGTTTACTTTTCAAGAGTACTCTAACAAGATATTTATGAGGAAAACTGTCCTGGATATTTCAACACGGTGACCAAAGAACTCCTCCATCAAGAAAAATGTATAATTCTGGTTTTACTTTTCATTGTTTCATAATGGAATATAAGATGCATTTTCAAAACAGAAGGAAGAGACAAGGTTTGCAACAGGAGGCTACTCAAATGATCAAATATGGGAATATGAGGAAACAAAATTATTAAATAAGCATTTTCCTAGAATTTGTAGTCATATGGATATCTTGATAGAATCAGAATCTCACACTTCAGCTATCTAACAGAGATAAGGCATGTTAGTGGTTAATGCCAAAAAGCTAAGTCATTTCCTTGTTCTGGCTAAAATTTACTTTTGAGATTGAAAATTTACAGCCATGAACTTGAATGATCTATTCCGAAATGAAATGCAGTGGACAGATCAAAGTTGCCTCTTTAGCATTACAGTATCCAGTTTTTTTTTGTATACACACGCCATCTCAGAGGCTATGAACAATAACAACGCAAGCGTGGATTTGATACAGGGGTCCTTGATATGTTGCCTTTGAAACCTGCAATGGCACAATAAAACTGACAAAATGATTCCTTTGTCTGAATTTTACACTAGAAACCAAGTAATGGTGATCCTTCCATTGAAGAGATTGAACAGGAAAGCAAAAAGAACTTGTCTTGTCATATGTTTCAGACTTAAATGGCCATGAGTAGATAGCTACCTGCTGCTGGAGAGTCTCTCTTTCATACTTTTTAGAGATTTCAAGACAGAGTGGTAATCACAGAGGACATAGAAGAAACAGGATGACTGGATGTTGCAAACACTGAGAGTGCTAGTTCGCTAGCACTGGCACTGGTACTGCTTTCAAAGCTTTCCAAATATTTAGGCGCAGGTGGTTTGTCAATAGGCAAAATCCCTTCCAGCATCTGGACAACTTTCCCCATAGTTGGCCGCTGCGAGGGTTGCTCCTGAATACACCAAAAACTAACTTGAAGTGCTCTTTTTACCTGATCAATATTAATATCTCTACCAAGCTTCTCGTCTGTAATATTCAGAATGTTTCCTCTTTCAAATTCCTCAAATGCCCATACTGAGAATTTCTTTCTCCTTGAGGTCATAGTATCGAAATTCCTTCTACTGCTTATGATCTCCAGCAAAACCATGCCATAACTATAAACATCGGACTTGGTTGAGATGGGTAAATTGGCAAGCCATTCTGGAGCCAGGTATCCTCTGGTTCCCTGAACAGTAGTCAATGTGCGCTTGTGATGACCTTTGTGATTGATGAGCTTGGAGAGCCCAAAGTCGGAGACCTTTGCACTGAAATTATCATCTAGGAGTATGTTCTCAGGTTTAATATCACAATGAACAATGCAATCTCTGCACTCTTCGTGCAAGTAAGTGACGCCCCTTGCAGTCCCAAGGGCTATTCCGAAGCGCTTATCCCAATCTAGCATCCTGGATTGCTCTGAAGAAGCAAAAAGAAATGTGTCCAAAGAAGAATTTTTCATGAATTCATAAACCAGCAATCTATGGCGGCCCTCTGAGCAAAATCCAATTAACCTAACCAAGTTCAAATGATGAGTACTGCTGATGGTTGCCACCTCCATGTGAAATTGCCTCTCACCTTGTTCAATCCCTTCCAGCCGCTTGACTGCAACTATGACCTTGTTGGGCAGTTCTCCCTTGTACACTGTTCCAAACCCACCCGAACCCAGCTTTTCCGAAAACTTCCTTGTTGAGTACTGAAGTTCCTTGTAGGAAAACTGAACTGGGGTCCCCGAGGCATACTCCAGGAGTGTGTATTGGGCTGGTAGCTGTCCAAATCTAAACCTAGTATTATTTCTACATAAAATCCACCAAAGGCATATCTGGATAGTAATCAAGGCAATAATAGGTACTACAACTGCTGTTGCGATTACAATGGCAGATACTTTCGATGAATCCACAGTCCTAATTGCAGGAGGTGGCGGTGCTAGAGGATGACCTTGACCACATACCTTTACATAAGAAGTGCTTGGAAGGGCTGCTGATTGATAGGCACTTATGAACTTCTCACTCTTTATACGGCAAATGCTCGAACCATCCGCCATGACTGTAGATGCAACACACAATGGATTCCTGAGGCAGTAGTTCTGCTCACAATCGTGAATGCCCAAGTAGTATATGTCCGACTTTGAGTCCGACTCTGGAGGATAAGAGAAGAATCGAGTATGGTTCAATACAACCATGCTCTGGTTAATACAACCTACAAGGTCCTGCTGTCTTCTGCACCCTCGGGTGGGATCATTGGGATCCATGGGAACAAAATCTGCAGATGGGCATATGCAATAAGGGCTTGTGTCATTGTAAACACACACCCCAAAGTTCCCACACCATCCATACACTTGACATTGGTCTTCTATTGCACTCCATCCCAGTTGCCATGTTCCAGATCTGTTAACTAACCCATAGGACCTCAAATTCCCATCTGATTCAAGCCTGGTCCTTCGCAGTGTGATAAAAGAATCAGTGTAATCGCTGCTGTATGCAGTCCAGAGCCGATCTCCAGAAGAGTTGGAGAGTGTAAAAATCCCTTGATTGTCGAGATATGCCCTGGAGCCATTTAAAGCACCCTGACTCCAGTATGTGATGTTGTTCCTCCATTTCAATGTGAAGTTTCCGCTGGGCTCCAGAGTGAATGAATAAGGATACATGTGGAGGCTTTGTCCCACAGTGAAATTCTGATCAACCAAGAGGGTGTCAGTAGGATTGGCAAAGCTCTCCCAAACACTGCTGGAACTGCTATTCTTCACTACAAAATTGCCGTTGTCCCGCATGACAGCAGAGACTATGCTTCGGTTTGCAGTATTAGTCTGCCACACCACCGTGTTCGTTCCATTGCGCAATACAAGGTTGCCATCAATTTGGAAATCAAAGGAAGCTTTGTCACCCACTCTGATGCCACCATTCTCACCTGCAGTCCACACCAGAGTTTTGTCTTCATTGTCAGCAATTGAAATGGCCAGAACATACAATCCATCCTTTCCATCTGGGTGAAAGCCAAAGCGGAAGTTGCTACTAGTGGATTTCCAAAACTGTTGTTGCCTGGAGGAGGAAGGCAAAGAAGGCCTAAGGCTGGATCCGGGCTCCACTTCTCCATCTGCAACAACCATACATTGAATAACAATAATATATAGTATAGATATTGGAATTAACATGATTATTGGTCACTATTACTCTGATTACAAACACTACAACAGCTCACAGGTGATCAGTAAGCCACAGTGGAAACGCGGGTGCCTAATAAATATGGAGTCAAGCTTTGCTAATTTAAAATCTGCACAACCAGGTACAACAGATAGCCAATAAGCAATAGTAATAAGTATTGGACATGGCATTCAGTTACAGATAGTCAATAAGCATTGGACATGGCATCCAGGTACAGATAGACAATAAGTCAGGTAAGAACATGGGTGTTTAATATACATGGAATTATTTATCCATTTCAAAATTTCTACACTTGTATTTAGATTATGAACAGTGGAGCTGTGTCACTATGTAACAGGCAACTAATAAGCCATGATGAGATCATGGGTATCCTAGAATATGAACAGACAACCAGGAAGCCACAAAGAGAACCTAGTTGTCGAATAAAGTTTAAACAAGATAAATCCGATTATAAACTTAACCAACACAAAATCCAAATCCAACCACCCTAAGCCTCCTTCTGTAACAAGATATATGGCTGCTTGTTAATTTTTATAGTGGCAATTGCAGTGCCAAATAGACTGTTGCCTGTGGAAAGCTCGTTCCGCTGACCGATGGCTGAATCATACCCAGTCTCCGTATTGAATATACTCCGTCCAAAATCTAAACATGTTTTGACGTTTTGATTATAATCCTGAGAAGGAAAAATTTCTAAAATGCGCTCGAACATATGATTTTTTAAAATTAAATTAACATTTAATGTAAATTTAGTCAAATTCATGGACAGAAACGTCCCAGTTATGATCTGGAATCCACGACGGCTGAAATAATAACTATTTTCGACCGATTGTGAAGATACCAGAAGAGATCTGGTCGATTACTGTGTATACTTCTTAAATTCTTAAATTTTGTTTCTTAGTTGTTTGTCGTCGTGTACTTGCATAAGAGTCCAAGGTTTGTTATATGTGGGGAAGTGGACAACGACATAGCGACAACGGCTTCTTGTCTACCACGTATGGCGTGCATCACAAGTCCCAGTCGAGAGCATATAGCTGTAGGTAACCTAAAAGATTTGGGCGGACATTACTATTATTCAATTTATATAAATAATATATATTTTGTATTTTATGTTTTCACCAGGAATTATGAATTTCATCTCATTATTATTATTATTATTATTATTATTATAATGTTTATGTAGTAGGTTACCAATATAAATGTGGTGGGTTATTACGCCTAAAGGCTTATATCTATTGGAGATGGGCATAATTAATTACATTTTAATCTAAAATTTTATGGCTAACAATTGAAGATGCTGGCATATTCTTAGTAGGTCTACCAAATCAATGAATGTGGTTTTCTCTTCATAACTTCCTTGTATTTTTGAATGCATCAGTTAACTTGTTTACTTTTTAACATTTACCTAATCATATTAAGAAATTATTGTACCACCATATGATTGCCACGTTTAACTGATTAACCTTTGGAATTACCACATTTATGTGTGTTTCAGTTGTCAGTGCGTTTCAGCTGTGTTAGTATATATATAAGAAGGGTTTATACTCATCTAATTTTGAATTTAAATGCTTGTGAGTAAAGTCTACTCTCAACTGCATTTTTAGTAGATGAAACGATCTGGGTGGCAACATGGACGATTGGTGGGTGGTGTACAAGTGCAACAAATGTGGATAAATGGGATGGCAAAGGTAGTGGGGTTGGAGGCGATAAACATCCATGGGTTGTATAAGTGATGGTAAAACCCTTGGGGTGAAAAGTGGTATCCCAAGAGTCGAGGCAGGATGGCCAAAGACCGAACTTTCCCTATAGTTGGGGACAAATGATAGGGGGATTGTTGATAGTGGTGGCGAATAGAATGGTGTTGATATGAGTCAGTACGAGTCACTTGACAATGACAATGAATGAATTAACCTGCATACATATTTATAATATTTTTATTAGTATAAAATTGTGAAATTTAACCAAAACAATATAATATATTTCACATTTAAACAAGATTTAACTCAACACATGATACATGTAAAGGAGGTGACCTGTCCATCCCAGGTGGACATGGTTCATCATCGTATGACACTGCAACTTGTAGAAACATAATAACATTATATTTGATTTCTCATAAACAACATGTAGAAACACAACAACTATATTACAGATGTAGTAAAATAGTAGTGGATCAGTGAGGTTGCGAGAGAATAAGCAAATCATTGTGGTGAATTTATCAAAGATACCACATACTTGAGTATGTGGTACACCTAACAAACATGTTGTTGCTACTGTTGTATCAATGGTGGAAACTGTTACTGATACATCTGTTGACGTTGAGGGTCTACTATCCGAGTGTAGCAATTGCAAACATTGTATAGTTAGATATAGAAAAAAAAAAAAAAAACTATCTCTATATCTATATCTATATATCAATAAAGAACATAGAGATGGCCAAGATACTAACTTCCTTCATGAAACTCTCATGTCTAGCAGTCTTTGTCGGCCTATAATAAGTCTACCCATAGCCCGAACATCTATGAGGGTCACATGAATGCCTAGTCTATCCATGTGCCCTCTCCTGGATGGACTCTACTATAGGGCTTGAAGGAGCAACCCCTCTCCTAGCATCACCTATAGGTAGCTCTTTGCGAGATAATTCTATAAAACTGATGTGTTGCATCGAAATCTAGGTCAAAATGGATATGGATGTATGTGTCTCGTTGATGCTTTCTATGATGGGAGGATGTTAAGCTGGGGGTTTAGACATTTTCCTAGGAAAACGAGGACATGGCATTGGGTCATTCCTAGCATTTTCTCTATCAAGTGTGGACCCATGACCCACCCCCTTGACATTCACCAATGTCAAAGTATATGACATGGAGACCTAGCATAAACTTTTCCCATAATTTTTTGAGGAAATATAGAGGCACCTCCCTATTATTGCAGGGGGGTTTGTAAAAAACCATAAACCACCTATCCATCCAATTATCTAAAAATGGTTGGTAGGTGCATTAGTCCATACAAATGCATCTCTTTGTGATTGGTGGCTATAATTTGGTTCTAGGATCAATAAACATTGTCATCAATTGATGTTTTGTCATGTTTAGGTCTCTAACTTGGTTTTCATCTAGCATAGTCCTACAATATTAAAAAATTATATCCAAGTAATAAGAAATATTACTTTATTGGCCTTAGGAACTTGCAATGGAATATACAATGGTTTATAGGAAATTGGCTAGCGACAATGTTACACATTATTTTGGTCACCCTGATGATGATTCTACAAGCATGTGTTCAGGCTCTCAAAAGGATCTTTTTACATGAGGAAAATGACTCATTTATTCCTCTACAATGCATGTTTTTAGAATGACACTGCATGTTGACAGTAGTACATAGTGCGAAAATCCTTAATCTCCACAGGCTGCTCTATACCTGGCTCACGGGGTTTCTGCAGGCTGCTATATAGGTAGGGTACGTCGGCGTTTGAAGCGAAAGAAAGGAAGAAGTTCACGAAGGTTCTAGAAGGAGGATATTCTAGAATGTGAGGTGGAGTCTGTATGATTGTGATCCTGCTGTCTTCTCTGATTTGGTGGGATCATCCTCATCTATTTAACCACTTCTTCTTCTACTATATAATGATGGGTTTCTCACGAAATGTTTTAAACAAGATTGAGCAAAGAATTGCTGAAAGAATAGGCTGAAGACTGTGTGAAGGATCTTGTTGCAATTGATGCTTGAGGTCTCCATTTGTCCATCAAGATTTTTTGGACCATCTTCATACAAATTCGGAGCAAGAGTATGTGAGTGTTGGAACAAAGGACCACTAAAAGGGAACTTGCGACATCAAGACAATTTGGTTGTATCTTCCACTTTTACTTAATACAATATAATGGCATGTTTATTTCCCATAAAATCATTAGCATTTTATTACATGACTCCTTGATCACATGTTTAGGTTTTCATTGAATCTACTATTGTTTCTTTCACTTTGGTTGGTTTGTGTCATTGCAGATTTGATCTCACAAGAGCACCAGAGCGAAGCAGGGACAACAAAGACATAAGGAAGTGATATCTAAAGGTATGCCATCCATTCCTTCTTTGGTAGTAAACTTAACAATTGTAACTTAGAGAAAGCGTCATGTCCTATCTTTTTTTGTTCTAGATCCAGGTGGATCTAGGGAGATTAGTTTATGTCCGCATTCACCGATTTATCCAATAACAGACAATCATGAGGGCTCTCTAGTACTCTGTAAGTCTTAAACAAGAGTTCTAAGAGACCTCAACCCTTCATCAATTTCCATGTTTACATTTTCCGGTTGTGGGTTGAGGTTTGGTGTGCCTTCCTGTGGTGGTGTCGGATTTAGATTTTCTTCAGGCTTCATGTTAATTAACTTTGTTGCAATTTGGTATTGGAAAATATAATTTAGGTTTATTTTTTAAACATTTAAATAGATTAGGAATTAAAAAAAATGAAATTATATCCAAATACATACCTAGAATCAACTGGAGACAACATCAAGAGAGTATGGAAACCACATCAACAAAGTGAGGACAACAATTTGTTCAATATCCCTTGATAATTTGTAGTACGGTCGGTCTATTGGTGAAATAGACCAACCACAACCCCTTTTAAAAAATGGAACAGATGAACATGCATGCATTCCTAGAGCAAGTGTGCATTCTCAAGAATGCACATGTGCTCTTGAGACTATGTGCACATTCTTTTCGAGGGGCTGACTTGGTGTCCTCAGTGGAAGTTCAGGGTTTATCAAACCTGTCGCACCAAGAACATGTATGTGTTCTTAAGAATATGTACACGTTCTTAAGAACCTGTACACGTTCTTAAGAACATGTACACGTTCTTGCATGAGTGTGTCTGTGCTAACCTCATTGCCACTGTTTTTTCCACCAGCTTCTTGTGGACACCCATAAATATGTAATAAATCACAAAAACATATACGATAACATATTGTGTTGCACAACAACAAAAAGTCACTTTATGTCATGCTAGAAAGGAATAAACAAGGTTAAATCGCATTTTGAAATTCAAGAAATAAAATAGGTTTATGCCACATTTCAAAACATAATAATTTAAGCTTCATTTTACGTTGCATTGCAAAGAAGAAATAAATGAGTCTTATGTCACATTTTTGACTTTTTAAACACAATAGTTTAAGAGGTTTCATGTTCAATTGTGACAATAAAAAATTAAGAAAATAGGGTTAGTTTTAACCTATAACATGTAATAAAATATGACAATGTATACGATAGAAGATTATTTCAAACAAACACAAAATGTCACTTTGTGACATTAAAAAATGAAAAAAAGGGTTACTTCACGTAAATGTTCAAGAAGGAATAAAAGAGGGTTATTTCACATTTTGACTTTTCAAACATAATACTTTTAGAGGTTTATGTTGAATTGAGAGGTACATTGCCTTATGAAATTCAAGAAGGAAAAAATGAGGATTATGTCACATTATGAAATTTCAAATATAATATCTTAAAACGTTTTATGTTGCATTACAACATTCCAAAATGGGCAAAGAAGGTTAGTTAACTCTATGTTTTCAAAAGTTAACTTTGGTTAAGATAAATATATGGTAATATACATGAAATGTAGCTTTGTGAAATTGAAGAAAAAAATAAAAGAGAGTAACCTCAAATTATGAAATTCAAGAATGAATAAAGAAACATATGTCACATTTTAACATTTCAAATGTATTACTTTAAGTGTTTTCATTCAAAAATATACAAAAGAGGGTTAGTTTATGTTTCCAAAATTTGACATTAATTAATATAAATATGTGGTAATGTTTTTACAAATATGTAATCAAACAAGACAATTTATACAAAAGAGGGTTAGTTTATGTTTCCAAAATTTGACATTAATTAATATAAATATGTGGTAATGTTTTTACAAATATGTAATCAAACAAGACAATTTATATGATATAATTTTATGCCACATAAACCAAATTATATGGCATTGTGATGTTCAAGGAGGAATACAAGAGGCTTATGTCACATTATGACATTTCAAATGTAATACTGCAAGAGGTTTCATGTTGCATTATGATATTCAAAAATGAATAAAAGAGGGTTAGTTAACCTATTTTTCCAAAAGTTGACTTTGGATATTATAAATATATGGTAATATTTATAGAAATATGTAATAAATTACAACAATGTATATGATACTAGATTGTGTTGCATAAATGCAAAATTCCACGTCTTGAAGTTCAAGAAGGAATAAAAGAAGATTATATCAAATTCTAACCTTCACTTTGGTTTTATATAAATATTAAATAAATTACAACAACATACTATATAATAGCATATTGTGTCGCAAAAAACAAAATATCACTTTGTGACATTCAAAAAAGAATTAAGGACTATTACGTCACATTATGATGTTAAAAAAGGAACAAACTCGAGGCTTATGTCACATTCTAACATTTCTAACGTACTATTTTAAGCTTGATTTTATGTTAAATTGCGACATTAAAAATTATCAAAAGAGCATTAAGTAACATATGCTTCCAAAAGTTGACTTTAGTTAATATTATGTCATGCAAATACAAAATGACACTTTGTGACGTTCAAAAAATAAAGAAAGAGGCTTACATGACATTAAAACATTCAAGAAGCAACAAAATATGTTTATGTCACATTATAATATTTTAAACATAATACCTTAAGAGGTTTCATGTTGCATTGTGACATCCAAAAATGAAGAAAAGAGGCTTAGTTAACCTATAATATGTAATAAAATCTGACCATGTATATGATAGAAGATTATTTCTCACATGCACACATCATCAATTTATGATGTTCAAAAAGGAATAAAAGAGGGATACCTCATATTATGACATTTAAGAAGGATTAAAAGAAGCTTGCATCACATTTTGACATTTCAAACATAATACTTTAAACTTGATTTTATGTTACTTGCAACATTAAAAAATGATCGGTTTTTTTAACATATGTTTCCAAAAGTTAACTTTGGTTGATGAAAATATATGGTAAGAACTTTTTCTAAATACGTAATAAAGTATGACAATGTATACGATAATAAATTGTTTCACACAAACAAATGTCAATTTGTGACATTAGAAAAGAGGAATAAAAGATGGTTTCCTTGCATTATGATGTTCAAGAAGGAATCAAAGAGGCTTGTGTCACATTCTGATGTTTCAAACATAATACTTTAAGATGTTTCATGTTGCATATTGACATTCAAAAATGAACAAAAGAGGGTTAGTTAATCCATGTTTCCAAAAGTTGACTTTGGTTGATATAAACATATGGTAATATTTTTATAAATATTTAATAAAATATGATAATTTATATGATAAAAGACCATGTTTGACAATCTTGGAATGTCACTTTGCGACATTCAAAAAAGAATAAAAGATGGTTACCTAACATTATGATGTTTAAGAAGGAATAAAAGTTTCTTATGTCACATTGTCACATTTCAAATATAATACTTTATGATGTTTCATGATGTAGTGTGACATTAAAAAATGAGCAAAAGAGGGTTAGGTGATTTGATTAATATAAATATATGTTAATATTTGTATAAATATGTAATAACACACAGAAATTTATACCATAGAAGATCATGCCACATAAACAAATTATATTGCATTGTGACATTCACAATCTACCTTGCATTATGATGCTCAAGAAGGAATAAAAAAGGGTTATGTCATATTCTAACATTTCTAACATAATAATTTGAGGGTTTTTATATTTAGTTATAACAATAAAAATGATAAAAATAAAAAATCACATGATGCAAATAATAATCTAATGTAATCTAATGAATTTATAACATTTGGTGGATTAATGATAATGAATTTGTTATAAATTGATTTGTTTTTTTATATTAATGTATTCATAAATTAAAATTTATAACTCTTATATTACTGTATATTATTTACAAACTATGACAATGTATATGACAATAGATTGTCACATAGACAAAAAAAAATGCCACTTTGTGACATTTAAAAATGAACAAACGAGGGTTAACACACATTGTGACGTGCCAAAAGGAATAAAAGGAATACAAAATGTCACTATGTGACATTAAAAATGAACAAATGAGGGTTAACACACATTGTGACGCGCCAAAAGGAATAAAAGAGGCTTATGTTATATTCTAACATTTATAACATAATACTTTAAGGGTAATTGAGGTATGATTTTGTCTCAACATTTCCAAACATGACATGAAAAGAGAGATTTAAAACACCATAACATGAAAAGAGAGCTTTAAAACACCATAACTCGAGGATAGTGTTTTCAATAGAATATTTAGCTAAGAGCCCATTGCCAATCGATCTCTATTTCTTTTGGTGACATCTTGTCCAATAGAAAAGGTTATACTTGAGATGAGAATGTAAACTAGATTAAGCCAGATCAAATAACACTAAAGTCCTAAAATTGATTATGATATTTTTGAATGATAAGAAACTTCTTGAGATATTTACTTTTAAAAATAATTCTAATGTGATATATTTGGGGAAAACTGTGTTGGGGAATTCAAGACAGTGAACAAAGAACACCTTTATAAAAAAAGACATATAATTATAAGATAAAAGGACATGTTTTCATCCACCAACCAATTGTTCAAGTGCTCAACTAAGGAAATATGAGAAGTGAACACAATTATTAATGATTTATCTTATGTACATTTTTTTTTTATACAAGCTATGGGAATTATGTCCCATTACTTCCCAAACTAGTGGCCTTTGTAGAGGTGCTAATGGGGATAAGAACAACACGAGAAACACACCACTGTCACCCTAGCATAATTCCCCCTTCACTTTAGGCTAGCTCCTTGAATCCATGGGGGTATCCTAATCGAAAATAAACTTGTACAATACCTCATGGTAGCTTGCGATACAATTGACTTCATAATACACACCTCAATACGGTTAGATAAACCAGTAGCAATGGAGTAGCCAAATGCCTTGAGAATATTCAACTAAGAACTAGGGAAATAACTATCACAATATAAAGAGGGTTAGGAGATAATTAATTAAGTGTTTATATCTGAAAAAAACATTCTATAGCAGAAATTTAAATTAGCACTATGATATCACACTTTGGATGAAGAAACAAGTACATTTTATCGCACAAGAGTGAGATATAATCAAATAAAACAAGAACAAATGATATACTTGAGTTACCTCTTGATCGTTTTCTGTAAATTGGACTATATTGATACTTTCCAAATATTATAGAATTTGATATATGATAAATTATATATAAAACATAGATTTTGGGTGAGGAAAAGCACCCCAAGAGTTCCTAATAACACTTACAATGATAAATCCCCCGGGGAGCATCTTAATTGGCAAGTGCTGTGAAAATGAAGTTCCATGAGGTTTCGAGTTCAACTCCCCCCGACTTACAATGTGTGTCGCGTAAGGGGCCTCGTGGGCACACCTGGAGGTTATAGTGGTAGAAGTTGGATAACACGGCCACATGTAACGCGAGAACGTGCCCAACTAGTTGTTGATTCCTCCATACATAAAAAAAAAACAAAAAAAACAAAAAAAAACAAAAAAAACAAAACAAAAAACAAAAAAAAACACTTACAATGATAAAACTTGAGTACTTTGGATAGGGAAATGAATAAACTATGTAAACATATCCTAAAAACGAATGATTGCAATCATTAATGAATAAAAACCATGCAATTAGATCAAAATTGCAAAGAGAGGTGGTGAATCCCCCCAGGGTTTGACCAAAAATCTCCAAAATGTAAAGCACTTGTAATGATAAAAATTGAGTACTTTGGCTAGGGAGATGAATAACCTATCTAAAATTATCCCAAAAATAAATGATTGCAAGAATAAATAAGAAATAACCATGCAATTATCTCAAACTTGCAAAGAGAGGTGGTGAATCCCCCTAAGGTTTCACTACAGATATCCAAAATGTAAAATAACATCTATGAATCACTTAGGAGAAAAATTTCACTATTAGAAAATGTTAGATATTATTTATAAACAATACACAAGTAAAATATAAGCTAGGGTAGGGTTAGATTTCACCTTTTAGGGTTAAACCCTAGATTTGGGATTTGACCAATTCTGATTTTCTTCGCTGCAATTTAATTTGTAGAGTTGATAAAATTCTTAAATAAGCCCAAAAAATATTAGATAAAACCTTTAAGCACAAATGCATGGTGCTACTTTTCCCTATTAGGGTTAAAGATCAACAATTTACCATAAACCCTTGAACAAAAATGTCTAGAAAATGAAAATAAACAGTTAAATTTTCACTAGAAAATAAATAAATATTTTTTGACAATAAATATTTGATATATTTTTGTATTTTTATGTTTTATATGACATAAAAGAAAATATTTGAATTTTTAGGGTTTTTGTGGTTGGTTTTTGGGAGTTAAGCTTAGTTCCTTGTCTCCACTCAGGGCTTATGGGGTCAAGAAGTGTGCCCCTCTAAAATTGGTTATTCAGTGTGTATGTATTTGAATGGGATATTAGTGCCTCAAGGATAGTAGTCCCTTGTATGATCAAAGAAAACCATGAAAGACAAGGCCCTACAAGAAGGGTTGATGGAATAACCTTCACCAATAAGATCAATGGAAGACTTGAAAGAATACTTAAAACTATTTCCTAGGAGTATTAAACTAATTAAGATAAGAGATAAGAACTTACCAAATTTCTTTAAGGAATATGGAAGAGATGCAAACCCTAGACGTTCTCCTTACAAGTAGTTGTGCAACTCTTCAATTAATCGATCTTTCTAGATTTAGTAGAAACTTGAACATTCACAATAGTCTTTGAAGTAAGAAAAATAACCAAGAAAGAAAAGGCTCCAAGAATTGACACCAAGAAACACCAAGTAAAAGATATTCTATTAATGGATCTAAATGATCTCTAAATATTCACAAAAAAATGGAATGAGAGGAATGCCTACA
This sequence comes from Picea sitchensis, assembly GCA_010110895.2. Lineage (NCBI taxonomy): Eukaryota > Viridiplantae > Streptophyta > Pinopsida > Pinales > Pinaceae > Picea > Picea sitchensis. The sequence continues at coordinate 37,054 of SNQJ01S0023584.1, forward strand.
TTTATAGATGAGGCTCACAACTCCTTCCCATTTTTTATTCCCTAAATTGAGCCTAAGGAAATAAAATAAAATAGACTTGTCATCCACATAACTAGGAGATTAAGTCAAATTAAAATTAAAAGATACTTGACATGTATGAAACCCTCATAAAAGAGGTAACATGAACTTTGAATGAAATTGATTTTCCCTTGTATCCTCAAAATTTCCATAAAAAATTCTCCACAACATATTTGGGAAGCCTCCCAAGTGGGTAAACCTTTAACATTTACCTTTCTTTAATCCAACGAATTATGAAAAGGTGTTTAATGTTACCCCTTAATGTAGACAACTCCTTTAGAATGGGATGTATTTTAAGTCATCTCCATATGAAAAGTATTTTAAGTTGTGTCCCATCATGAAAAAGGCACTTTAAGTCAGTGTCATGCCACTTATTAAAAGGTGGAAAGATCGACATGAAAGTGGACGAATCCTTAAGAGTGATCATAAGTCTTACACTTTAGGTTATGTATGTTGGAACATCAAGCATTGATTGTTCATAACACATCTCTTGGGTTCATTCAGTCGAGAGGTTGACCTACATCTGAATACAGTCGGTCGGGAAATCTACCAACACACTACACTAGTCGGTCGAGTATTCTACGTTCTTGTCAGTCGAACAATCGACCAGAAGTCAAAGATAGTTAGGAGGTGGATTGACCAACCCAACAATTGACTATGATTTGGACATATAGTCAATCAGGTGGAGTCCTGTCGAGCCGAATTGACAAAGAATATTTTGCGGAGTCAACTCTAACAACCGATGGTTACATGCGGACAAGATCTCTCAGATTCTATGGAAATCAGTTATATATTGAGGATATTAAAATAATACCCCTTGGGTCACTTCCATTATGGATATTGTATAATAGATCATATGAATCAAGGTGTGCAACATGCACTGTGATGTTTTGATCACAATGTGCTCTGCTTAAGTGTTGTAATGGTGTCTTTAGACACCACCCTTTATCTTCAAATTTTTTTATTCCTCTTCGATTATCTACAATGTTATGTTCCGTGTTTCATTTCATGTTCTCACCCTATTCCCCAACATGGTATTAGAGCCAATGGTGTAAAACCTCAACCTATTATCTGCAAACCTTGCCAAGTCATATATGTTGTATGATTGACTTTGGGCCAGTGGTTTTCTAATTGGAACTCATTGAAAAATACTAGTATGTCTAGATATCAAATATGGATTTGAAGATTGATCATATTTTTCTAAATGGATCAAATTATGAAGTATGGGAACTAGATATGGAAACCCTACTAAAGAGAAAAGGACTGTGGCAATATACAAAGGGGGTGATTCCAAATCCAACAGGAGAATAGGAAACGTTCATTGTTGATGGCAAGAAGGATGAGGCTGTAGGAGTCATTACTACCTACATATTGTGGGAGATTCATTTTCACCTCAATTGAATCGAATGTCCTCATCAATTATGGAAGAATTTGAATTCGTTGTTCGACTGAGTCAATGAGAGACACGTCATGCAATTGAAGAAAGAGTTGATCTCTCTCGATCCTCATTCATTTGAGAGAATGGAGGATTATTTGAAAGAGTCAAGGAAATCTAGTTGAAATTGGGTGAAGGTGGAAATATCTACCTGAAGAAGGATGAAAAACTCATTGAGTTGGTCCTGATCGAATTGAGAACATCGTTTTACATGTTTATGTTAACTTTTCACACTAACTGGGAAACACGCAAGGAAGATGGTAAAGATTACACCTTTGAATATTTCTATGGTATTTTGATTATTTATCAACACATATTTGTTCGAGAAGGTAATCTTGGTGGTTAACACCAGGCCCAATTTCTCAAGGGAAAGGGAAAGATGGATCCCAGGAATAGAGTGCAGTATGATGCCTCTGCACCAAAACCTGCATATTATAAACAAGGACCCCTGAGACAACCATAAAAAAGTTGAAAGAATAAGACATGTTAGTATTGTGGAAAGACTAGACATATGGAGAAAACTTGCTATAAGAAGTGAGAAGATTTAGAGGAGAATAGTAAACACATTGAAGGAGATGTGTCCACTGTACATTGCCCCACTAATAATTTAACCTTCCAAGTTGGGACTTCTCAAGCCTTGTTGTCTCACTCTGTGCAGAACGAATGAGTAGTTGACTTTGGGTGCACTCACCACATGACTAAACATGCCTCTTTGTTCACAAGACCGAATAAAGATGAGGAGAGTAAAATCTATGTTGTTGATGATTTTTCTCTAGATGTTGTTGGTCAGGGTGACGTAGCTTGTCGACATGGGAAAATTATTGACATCTATCATGTGCCAAATCTTAGTGAAAATATGTTGTTTGTTGATCATTTGACATAGACATGCATGATTGTGGAATTTTGATTGGATCGGTTCCATTTTCATGATTTGAAGAAAGGCAAGTTGATTGTGACTGGCAGGCTTCTTGACCGGATGGACAGTTTTTACAAGTTCCATGACTCGAATCGATGTGAACCCAAACCGACTGCACTTGTTTCTCACACTAACGAGTGAAGTCAAATTTGGCATGAGTGACTTGGACACTTGAATTTCCAAAGTTTGCAGGCACTGACAACCTAGAACATGGTTGTTGATTTTCAGGAGGTGTTTCTCCCTGGATGAGTCTATAAGGGATGTGTACTTGGGAAGCATCACTAGAAACCATTTGAATCTGGAAAAGAGTGGCAAGCACATAACCTAATTGAAATTGTTCACGGTGAAGTATGTCGTATTAATCTACCTTCATTGGTAGGTGCAAGGTACATTTTGACTTTCATTGATGATTTCTCTCTCTATACATGGGTGTACTTGTTGGAAAATCTTTACCAAGTAGTGTATGCTTGTCATTGATGGCAAGTACAACAGTGAAGATGGAAGGATCAGAATGTGCATCGATGGGCAAACAGGAACAACGTAGGCTCAGGAGGAATTAGTGCAGAGTTGAAATTCTTCCAAGTAAGAAGGATGTGTAAACTTAGAGGAGAAGCGTCGTTGATCGTTGGATCCCATCCAAAATTCCCCACAGCATGAGGGTCGTCATATCTGAATAAAAACAAGGAGAGAGCGCGCTGAAGAGAAGGATAGATCTCAGGCGTTAGATCTGAGTGAAATCGAAAGCTCGTGAGTGGAAGAGCCGAGGATTTGGTATTAAAGGTCGCGAGGCGCGAGGTCGCGAAGCAACGAAGTGGCGAGAAGATCAGGACCGTCCATCTGGGAAGGACGCATGGCAAAGATCGAAGAGATCTCGCGAACTCGGGGGTTCACAGGACAAAGGCCCAAGTATTGGGTGTTCAAAGTCGCGAGGCGTGAGGACGTAAGGCGGCGAAGTGACGAGAGATTTATAGTCGTCCATCTGTGGGGATAGGTGGCGAGAGATCGAGAGATCTCGCAAAATCAGGAGTTCGTAGGTTGAGAGTCCAAACATTGGGTACTCCGAGATGCGAGATCGTGATTTAACCAAGGACCGTTGGATCAAGAGGACGCGTGGTGAAAGATCAGATCACCATAAAGCTCCATCTCAGAGTTTCGCCTATCACGACTTGGAGTGATGAAAATATCCATCTTAGGATCAACGAGATGCGAGATCACGAAATAATCCTGACCGTCAATACATCATAAGAACGTCGACCGTTGATCTGAGCTCCATCTCGGAGCCTCGCCTATCGCAACTTGGAGTGACGAGAATCTCCATCACAAGAATCGCGAGATGCGAGATTGTGAGAAGATCAGGACTGTCAGATTACCAAGAACGTGGATCGTTGATCTGAGCTCCATCTCGAAGCTTCGCCTATTGCGACTGGAAGTGACGAAAATCTCCATCGAAGGAACAACGAGATGCGAGATCACGATTAGATCAGGACTGTTGATTCATCAAGATCATGAACCGTCGATCAAGTCGATGACGATCATAAGTTCGCAGCGAAAGTACGAAACGGGTAAATAACGACAATACCCTTCAGATTTAATCCAACAGTGCAGGTGATTTTGAACAAGATCGGAGGGCTACTGTTGCACGACACAGTGAAACTGCCAGTAACCATTGATGGGTTCTACCAGAGGATGCGAAGAGACTTCGGTGTGATTTTCAGAGGA
>SNQJ01S0023584.1:47939-75554 GCA_010110895.2 Picea sitchensis
ACCAACAGTCGAATATATTCGGGAGATGGATTGGCGATCCTAACAATCAACTTCAAGTTGGATGGATAGTCGATTGGGTCGAGTCCTGTCAACTCGAATCGAGAAAGCGTATTTTGCAGAGTCAAATCTAACAATTGATGGTTACATGTGGACAAGATATTCCGAATTCTATGGAAATCACTTAGATCTTGAGGCTATTAAAAGAGTACCCCTTGAGTCATTTCCATTATGGATATTGTGCAATAGATCATGTAGATCAAGATGTGCAACATGCACTATGATTTTATGATCATAGTGCACTTTTCTTAAGTGTTGAAACAATTTCTTTAGACACCACCCTTTATCTTCTAAATTTTTTATTCTTCTTTGATTATTTGTAGTGATGTGTCCTCTGTTTCATGTCATGTTCCACCCTATTCCCCCAAATTTTCCTCTTCATAAAATATATTTTAATTTATACCATGCCACTTTTTAAATAATATTGTTTTCAAAAGCCATACACCTCATCCTTTTAAATAATAATATTTTAAAAGTCATCCAAAGTAACCCATGACTTGTCACAAAATTTAAGCATGGATCGACCCTCATAGATAATGAGAAAGATAACTCAAAGTGACCAATTTGGAGGTTGTTCTTCATTATTTAGTGTGGCATGTGTATATGAGGTATTTTTGGACATAAATAGTACATTTGTTCCTTGGTGAATGTGGCCCATGGCTTGGTTCAAGTGAATTGCCTAAAAAAATGTGAAATTGGATGCACATATGTAAAATAACCTTCATGATCCCATGGAAAAAGTGTGGTAAATATATAATAAAAAGAGGGTTCATGTGGGGTAAAATAGGTGTGCTAAACCACATGTGTGATAAAACTTACAAACAACAATCACCTTTACATAGAAAATGGAATAAGTGAGTAGTTAGGGTTTCTGTAAATCATGTTTCCTAGTAGATTCACCTTAGAATGCCCACATACCTACCCAAGACATAAATTATAAACTTGGAGGGAGTTACCACCTCCAAGGGATAGTTGGTCAGAGAAATAAAACCAAGCACCATGAGAACGGGGACTAAAAGGAAATGCCATGACTATCCACCTAAGGGGATCTAGAACCACTAACCAAAATTTTTACATCAATCATCCCATTATGGACACATACATATAACTAATCACACTTTGGTTTCAAAGTGGTCACATCTCGTGAAAAAATGTAAGGTACACTGCAGGGAATCTGGGGTGTAACAACTAGCTCCAACTTGGGGGCGTATTCTTATCTCAAGAGTGCATGAGAATTCCAGAATCTATAGAAACCTATAAACCTGAAACATTATCACAAAATGGATATTAAATGCAAGGGATATTAAAGAAGCAAATGCCTTAACCTTCCCTAAGAGAAAGTAAATCCATGCATGAAATGAAATGGAAAAACCACATAACACCAACCCTTAGATAATTTCATACAATGTAAGAAGCAATTCCTTTTATTCAAATAATAACAAAATGAAACACTCAATAAAATGCAACACACAAGTAGCTAAAGTCAGAAAAATTACTATGGTACATGCATGCCCCAAAGGCATCACATATTACCTTGGTAGAACAATTACAAAGCTTGTCCATTCATGGGCAAGGGAAAATTCTCACAATCCAAATGACTTAGATAGAAATAATTGGCACTTGCAACATATTCAATCATATAAGGACCTAACCAAATACTTTCAAACTTACCATGTTGGCCTATTTTTTCATTTTTTCTGTTCCACGAGAGGATAAGATCGCCCTTCTAAAAGATTCATCAATGGGGCTTCTTTTCAAACTTACTCTTCATATTTTATTGAATTTGTATCAGGTGATCAAAGACATGTCTTTGGTTCTTATCCAATTCAATGAGTTCATTAATTCTCCCTTCCATTGCATTTGGATCAAAGGAGAGATGTTGCATGAATATGTAAACTATAATCTTCAAATGAACTAGAAATGTTATGTCGATCGTGTAGATGACCTCAAATGGGCTCTTTCTAGTGGAGTATTTCGTAGTTATTATGTCAGGCCATATAGAATACTTTATCTTTCTATCCCAATTGTTTGTGTTGTCCCCCATTGTATACTTGATAATGGTCATCAAATTATTATTTCTTGATTCAGCGAGAACATTTCCTTGAGGACAGTAATTGGAGGAGTGGGATAGGACAATGTCATAATAATAAAAGAATGTTGAAAACTCTACATAATTGAATGCTTTGGTGTTTTCAGTAGTGATCTTTTCTATCACCCTGAAATGAGTAATAACCATTTCTTCCAAGAAATCCATTACAACTTTTTCTATGGCTCTCTATGTCAGTGTTTCTTCAACCCATCTAGTGAAATAATATATAGCTGTAAGAATCCACTTATGAACATTTCCTGAGTTATCCTTAAATTCTCCAATAAAATCAAGGCCCCATTGTTGGAAGGGTGCTTATACTACAACTAGTTGAAGAGGGAGGGTTGTTAGCTTCTACTTCCCTATGAAGAACTGACATGGATGAAAACTTCTTACGAACTTATGCACATATGAAACGATACTTGGACAGTAGTAGCCACCTCTTAGAATATTGTGGGTGGTGATATTTGTTGCATGATTTCCTCCACATAGTTCTTTATGAAATTATCCATTAAATTCTTTGCTTCTTCTGGGTCTATGCATATGAAAATCAATCCATCTTGATTTATCCATCCAAGGCCTTTGTCAATGAAATAATACTTAGAGGCCCTTAATCTTAAATAACTCTTGTGATTCAGAGGGTGCCTTGGAGTTGTAAGGTTATTGGGATAAAAAAAAATATATGTGTACCAATCATGATGCACTAATTCTTCAATTATTGTTGAAATTGTAGGGGGCACGTCATCTTGTAATCCAAGAGAAACTTCATTTCCTTTAGCCAAAATCTATGTCAAACCTCTAACTTTAATAAATTTTGTGGGAACAATTTCCAAATCATATTCATGAATCTTAGTCCCCCACTCGCCTCTAGTTCCCCAAAAATATTGTTGAGCCAAGATACCTTTTAAAACTAGATGGGGAACATAGTAAATCACCTTGGAATATCCAACATACATACTAAAATGCTTCAAAGATTTGACCAAAGCATAAACTTACTTTTCCATAATAGAATATTTCAACTCGACATTCTTGAGAACTTTACTCATAAAGGCTATGGGTTTTTCTTCTATTTTATCATTCTTTTGATGTAATACACCTACAATTGTATCGTTAGAAGCAAAAGAAAAAAAAAATCTTAGAATAATTTAGACTTACTAATACCAAAGATTTTACAATAGATTCCTTGATAAGTTCGAAGGTTGTCTTACTATATTCATCCCATTTGAAAATTGCATATTTCTTTAGAAACTTTGATATAGGCTTGGTGATATCAACAAAATTTGGGATGAATATTTGGATGAAATTGATCTGGTTGAAAAATGATTACAAAGCCTTCTATGTTCACGGTAAAGTACTTTCCTTAGTGATCCAGATTATTTTTGGTACGAAATGAGAGAGGAGATATAACACAAAAATATACAAAGATATTGAAAGAGAGACAATAATATAACAGATATATATCGGATATATAAAAAGAGGAACACATATACATTAATACACAATTTATATTAATGAGCGAAATGTACAAAACTGTAGAAATACAAAGTGAAAGACTCGCTAGAATGGTGGCAACTTATATCTAAGAAGAGATGTGAAGGCTACTCACATTCGCAAGAATATTATTGTTACAATGAGGCTCCAAAGGAATTTTTAACATAAATAAAATAAAAAACCCTAATCCCGGAAGATGAAAAGCCAATAGTTTTGTGGACCCCGTTTTGGGTAGTTTGGTGTATCAACTTCCCCGAGGCATAAATTTGGCATACAATCTCTGTTTGGGGTGCACGATATCTCATTGGAAAGGTATCGACGAGAAGATTTATTTTGGAGGCTCAATCAGAGCCATTGGTTATCATTGATGTGCCCGATCGTGAAAAAGCATCGTTTAGGACCTCAAAATGGCCCCAAAAGTTTAGGAACCGTAGAACTTCTAAGAATAGTAAATTTCCAACGAACTATTTTGAGCCAGTGGAAATAGGTGGGTGACCACCGATATCCAAATGGATAACTTATTTCCTTTTATTCTCTTGGGATCAACTTTTTGTGAAAAATAGAGAGGGATAAAAATAACAGAACATAGCAACAAAACACATCAATCATGCATAAAATTTGTCCTATAAAATCCAACGAAGGAAAAAATAGCTAATATATCTATTAGTCCCTTGACCAAACCCATCCAAGCCAACCAACATCCTGGCCCTGACCAAGTGAGCCCTCGCCGCTCAAATTGAAACTTTACAATGGAGTATTACTATCCTTTTAAAGGATTTATTACATGCAATCCATGTGTTGTGAAACCATGGAATACCAAAAACATGTGCCTGAAACCACCACTATTGACCTAACAAGTTTGACTCTTTTACTGAGTCAAGTTTAAACTATCATTTTCTCACTTTTTTTATTATTTGCATAAAGGGGGTTATAGGATTGCATAGTCAACAATATAGTACAACAATGCCCATAGATACTCTACACCAAGAAAATTCTCAGTGCTCATAGATTTTGTTAATGAATCTGCAACATTGTCCAAAATATCCACCTTCATCAAAAACACCATCTAGTTTTCAACCATGTCTCTCACAAACTGATATTGGACATCAATATGCTTTGTCTTTGAATGATAAGTTGGGTTCTTTGCCAAAAATATTGCACTATGATTTCCACAATATATCCTTACAACTCGTTGTACCAACTCAATACTTGAACTTAATATCTGTAACCATATTGCTTCCTTGATTGCATGAGTGGTTGCAATATATTTATCTTCTGTAGTTGAGAGTGCCACTACAAACTATATCTTTCTCATCCAAATGATTTCTCCTCCAAACAGGTTAAACACATACCCACTTGTAGATCTTCTGCGATCTATATGTCTAGCCCAGTTGACATCAACAAAGCCATGTATGTCCAACACTCTGTCCAATCTTGTTCTTCCTTGGTAGCACAATCCATAACTAATAGTTCCACACAAATACCTGAAAACCCTCTTTACTGTTGTCCAATGCTCCTTTCGTGGTTTTGACATATACTTGCTCAAAACTCCTACTACATGTAAAATTTCTGGTCTAGTATAGACAATTGCATACATCAAACTACCAACCACACTCGCATATGTAACATGGGACATATCCTCTTCCTCTTCATGTGTCTTGCGAAAATAATCCACATGTAACTTTACACCTACAGGAATAGGAACCTTGAACGATTTACATTCCTATATATTAAACCTTTTCAATATTGTGTGGACATATTCCCTCTGATTTAACCATAGTTTCCTATTTTCCTGATCTCTTTTAATTTCCATTCCCAAAATGCAATTTGCAGCACCAAGATCCTTCATGTCAAATTCAGAGGACAACTAAGTTTTCACATCCTGGATAATCTCATTGTTGTTTTCTATTAGCAACCTATCATCCACATACAAGACCAAATAAATAAGATGATTATCAATTAATTTGAAATACACACATTTATCTTCTTTTCTCCTTGTGAATTCAAGTCTCAACATATGAATATCAAATTTTCTATACCACATCCTTGGTGATTTCTTTAACCCATACAAGGAGTTTGATTCATCTTCCTTCAACTCAAACTCTATTTTCTCTAGTTCTTCCTTCCTTGGGAGGACTTCTTGTTTGACAACATAATTTATTTCTCTAAATACCACATCTCATCTTTGATACCAAATGTAAATTTTAACTGTGTACAATTATTTAATGAAAACATATTCTCAATAAAAATAGAAAAGATACAATGGCACACACACATTACATGGAGATTTCCTTGCTGCATTACGTTTGAAACATGAAGCCATGTTTCAAACATACTATAGACAAGAAGTATATGTGGGGAGGAGTCGTAGTAGGAAGGAGAACCATTGTTTTTGGTGTTAAATGTGCTGGAGAATCCTTGTAGTTGTTTTACGACGTGGAAAGATTATTAGAAGTTAAATTGATATTGGGGCTCTGTATATGTGCCATAGGCCCCAGGTTTGAGTTGATTCATAGATGCATGAAGGAGGGTAGCATAGGTGAATCATAAATGACATGGTGTCGATGCAATTATCTATCAACATGGATGTTGCTTGCGGTTTGGAAATGAAAGTGATGAGGCCAACGATGGAGACCCTAAGAAGACCAAAGGATGGGGTTTTAGAGAAGAAACCAATGTTAAAAACAATAGTTTCTTCATAGTGTGAGTGTTTTAATCTCCCGACTCAAATGGAATCCCTATCCCTCAAATATCTATTGAGGTATGTAGGTATCAATGCGAAAAAGAGGATATGTGTGCTCCTTGTTATAAGGGAGAGTAGCGTCAAAGAAACAAAGGTCGCAGGGAGTGTTGTAGTGGCTGAGATGGAGCCAAAGAGTAGGTGTTCAGGACCATGATGATGGATATTACCTAACATGGTTTGTAGGTTGCATAGGGAATTCACCCATGTGACTAATTTTTTTGAGAAGTAATGGAAAGGGCCAAATATGATGCATAGTAATAAAGAAGCATGGAGTTGCGAGATTGAAGGTGGATTTGCTACCTTATTGTAGATATAGAAGCCAAGGGTTTGAAGACAACAAGAAGTCGTACAATACATGGTGGAATCAAGAATCAAGAGTTGGAGGTCAAAGCAATGAGAGGGCGATACGATGGCGACACAAGTTCCATAATAGGTATATATATATATATATATGTATGTATGTATGTATGTATGTATGTATGTATATGTATGTATGTAAATGGGCATATGACTATAGGACCTAGTTATGCATGCATACCCCTGGTAAATTACTGGTAAAGTCTAGATGTAGACATAGGTGATAAGGGGGTAGGGCCCTGAGATGAGTGGTGTAGACTCACTTGGAGGTTTGGCTGAATTTGTTCATGGGATACCCCACATCAAGTTTAAAGGGGGGAATTTTTTTCCAGTTGTTTATTGTCTCTTATTAATCTCTCGATTATTAATACAAGATACTATGGAGAGGAAATAAACACATGAAAAACAAATCCCCCCCTATAAAATTGATGTGAGTTTTCTCATGACCAAATATGGTCAAACCGCAAGTGACTCTGCACCGCTCACCTCCATACCCTAGCCCCCTCAAATTTTATAATCAGGGTATCTGGGAATATGACACATCCCCCCTATTACCTAGGTCTATTTCTAGACTTTACCATTGATTTACTAGGGGTACACATGCCTAACTAGATCTTACAGGCGTATGCATATTTACATGCAATAACAATTTTCAACTCCCTTATAATGTTTTTAAAATTATTATTGTTTCTATTCCAACACTTATGACGCCATCCTCTTTCCCTCTCATTTATTTAACCTATAATTCTTTATTCTCGCTTCCACCATGCCTTGTACAACTTCATTTTGTCTTCAAACTCTTGAGTTCTATATCTATAATGAGGCAACCAATCTTCCTTCATGCTCACAACTCCATTATTATTTATGAGTATGCATTAGACTTGTCCCTTTCCATTACTTCTCAAGAAGATCAGTCATATGGGTGAATTCCCTATGAAACCAATGAAACATGTCGAGGAGACTCCATCATCATGGTCCTAAACACCTACTCTTTGGCTCCATGTTGACCACCACAATGTTCTCTGTGACCTCTATTCCTTATACCCTACTCTCCCATGTATTGAGGTGCACAACCCTCCTCTTTTTCACACTGATACCCCCATCCCTCAATAGATATTTGATGGTCAGGGATGCCATCCGAGTCGAGATACTCAAACACTTGCACTGCAAATAGATTATTGTGTTCAACATTGGTTTCTTCTCTAAGTCCCCTTCCTTTGGCCTTATTAGGGCCACCATCACTGACTTCATTGCTTTAATTTCCAAATCGCAAGAAATTCCCATGCTTATAGCTAATGGCATCGACACCATGCCACTTATGATTTACCTCTCCTTACCTCCACCATTCATCTATGAATTGACTCAAACTTGGGGCCTGTGGCACATGTATAGAGCACCAAACTTTCTTGAACTTCTAATAATCTTTCCACATTGTACAACAACTGCAAGGATTCTCCAACACATTTACCACCCAAAAAAACATTTCTCCTTCCTACTGCAGTTCCTCCCCACAGAGACTTCTTGTTTGTAGTACATTTGAAACATGACTTCATGGTTATCCAATAGATCTAAACTAGATCTCAATAAATATGTGCATTTAAGAAACCGATCTGTAAATCCAAGAATATATCCATGCATTTGTTTTCAAACCTAGGAAGCCAAGAAAGAGATCGATCTTTTCCACTTCATCATGTAAGCCAACGATCGAGGGTTTATTTGGTAAGGAAACACCAAGGCCACTCTCTCTAGAGAGTCTAGTATAACCAAGACTTGATCCATAATCCAGGAAACGCCCTAGCCCCTCTCACTAGAGATTCTAGATTAACCATGCTCTAATACCATGTGAAAAACCAATAGGGATAAAAATAATATAACATAAAAACAAAACACGTAAATAATGCATAAGATTTAACCTATAAAACTTAAAGAGGGAAAAACAAGATAATAGATCTATTATTCCCTTGGCCAAACCTAGTCAATCCAACCAACATCCTGGCCCTGGCCAAGTGAGCCCTCACCACTCAATTCAACACTTTACAATGGAGTATCACTAGCCTTTTAAATGATTTATTACATGTAATCCATGTGATGTGAAACCACGGACTACAAAACAAATGTTCCCTAAAACACCACTATTGACCTAACAACTTTAACTCTTTTATCGAGTCAGGTTTAACCTAACACGTTTACCCCGAATTTTGAAACAATATGCCCAAAACATTTTATTTCAACAACTCTAGATATTGACTTCTTTGGGTTCAATGAGATTCTGTACTTGCAACACCTTTCAAATACATTTATAAGATGATCCACATGGGATTTCATATCCTTTGAAAACACTATGAAGTCATCTTGATAAATTTCAATGATCCTTCCCATGAGATATCTGAATTCCACATAAATCCTTATCTCACCTGTCTTCTTTCGCACTATCATGGGATTGGAGAGCCAAGTAGAATGTCTTGCACGAGTGATGATTCTCGCTTCATATAAATTTTGCAACTCTTTCTTCACAAGAAGGGCCAACTCTAGATTAATCTATCCCAGCTTCTGTCAAAATGGATTGGTACCTTTCTTCAAGGGTATAGTGTATTGAATTATATCTCCCTTGTATACCTTCAAATCATCAAAGGAGAAGGAACACCCATCCCTGAATTCTCCGATAAGATCTTCTATTTCCTTTCCTAATATTTATTTTCCAATATTTATCATCTTTGGATTCTTAGTTGATCTGATATTGACTTTCTCATATTCATTGATCTCAATCATCTCTTTCTTTTCTTTGTACATTTCATGTCTATTGAACAAATATTCAAGAGGAACAAGGATTTCTAGAATCTCATTTTCCTTTATTTCTTCTTATAAAACTTCTTCTCTCCAATCGATATAGTTCTTGGAAAATGCCTGCAAGTTGATCATGAATCTTAGAATATGTGCATCATCAATGAAAACTGATACTTGACGAAGTTATATGGGACTCATGGTTTGAAAATAATCTCCATTTTTTCATTCTTCACTAAATCATCAAAAATCTATAGCATCGTAGTAGATACATATACTAAATAAACTCTTTTATTCAAGTCCCTTGGTTCTATGGTCAAGGATAGTGCATCAAACCATTCCATGGTGTCCCACATTGCATTCATGTATCTTTTCAATCTTTCATTTTTAGAACCATAAAGGCCTTTTACTTGAAAAAATAACTAGGTCAGAATCACCAATGCTTTTCAAAATATTAATGCCAATATTCTTAGATAAACTCAAACCAAGTAAAAGTTCTTCATTGTAATGTAACCAACCACCCACAGGTCAGGCACGCCACTTCAAGCCCACTCTGGACTAATTTTTACTTTTGATCTAAATTTTAATTAATAAAGATGCATGAAGTATTCACATGCATAGATCAATATTCATGCTACAACATAAAATAAACGAACCATATGTCATACACAAAAATAACCAACAAGCATGCATACTATGGATACAAAATTCATAGATAAATAAATACACAGTGGAATAAATACAAAAGTAAATAAAACCATAACATATAGCACTTATCTTTAATGTAATGAATCACCAAATGGTTGTAGATGTTCCACCCAATTGTAGACATTATTGTTCTAAGTCTCAAAACAAAATTCACCCCCGATCCATGGCTATGAATCCACAAGGACGGTTCCAGAGTGTCACTCAGATTCCCAAACCATTCAACACTCAAGCTATCATAGAATTTTCAGCACCCACAACAATCCAAAGTACACCAACTCACTTCTACCYAGCCTACACAACCCAAGAGAATGGACTCCCTTCACTTCCACGCAATCCCTCAGGCTGTCCATCTCCTTCYAGGGCTCTAGCACATCTAATCAAGAATATCCATGTTGGGACTCTCAGGATTCACAGCTGTGAGAAAATATGAACAAAGGCCAAAGCATCTCAGACATGCATGCCTTAATTCATGGTTGGAATACACTAGCAGTCTCTATAGCCAACAAAACCATGGCTCCTCTTCAACAATTCGTTTTTCCTTCCCAAGCCAAACATGAATGAGGAAAGACAAGTGGGTAAAAGAGTGAATGGAGAGAGAAAAAAGTGAAAGTTGTGAACATTAAACAATGAACCATGAGTGAGTGAGTGAATGAGTGAATGAGTGAAGAAGAAGCAACCCCCACCACAAATCAAAGATGGGTTTATGTATTTCTTGGAATTAAGGAACCACTTGGCCTTCCCCTCAAGAAGCTCATGTAAGTTTTATTCTCCATTAAAACAAAAATGGCTAAATAAAATATAAAATAAATACTCATCCCCTCAATCCCCCTCTCTTGTGGAATCATATCCCCCTATAAATCTTGTCATTTTCAGTATAGCAACCAATAATGTATTTATTATTAATAATGATCAAACATTAAATTTCCTAGGTACATTGGCCTCCTTCAATTATTTGGGCACTCCGGCCTTTCATGGATTAAAAAAATACATTATTTAATACGGGGCTCAAAACCCAGGGTGTTACATCCCTTTCCCCTTAGTTTGGCACTTTCCTCAGTGCATATACAAAACATAAACATAATTTCAAAATTTATTCAAAACATCGCAGGTACTCTGCTCACATGGCATCTTCATGCTCTCAAGTAGAATCTTCAGGATTGTAGCAGGTACGCTAGACTTTTACCATCTCTATAACTCGATTTTAGAGCATTTTTACTTTTCTATCCAATATTCACATTGGATGGACCTGAAAGCCTTCCTCCGTCTCTACCTAAATCAGATGCCAATCAATAACATGGTTAAGATCATGTACATATTTTTTTAGGAAAGAGACATGAAATACATTATGCACATTCATGGAAGCAGGAAATGAAAGCATATATGAAATTGACCCTATTCTATCCAATATCTCAAATGGACCACATAATCTGGCTGCTAGCTTTGTACAACTACCCAACTTCAAAGATGTCTTCTTGGGATTCACTTTTAAAAGAACATTCTCCCCCACTTTAAATTATCTAGTTGTCTCGTTCTTATCTGCATAAATTTTTTGTCTATCTTGAGCTTCCTTTAAATTCTACTTAATTCTAACCATCTGGTCTTCCATATCATTGAGAAATTATGGCCCAAGTACCACTCTATCTATTGGGTTGTCCCAAATCACTAGAGTATTTTATTTCCCACCATACAACGCTTCAAATGGGATCATTTTCAATGAATCTTGATACCCATTATTATAGGCAATCTCAACCAAGTGCAAGTAATCTTCCCACTTAGATGGCTTATCTATCACATACATTCTCAACATGTCGTCAATTACTCGGTTKACTCTCTYTGTCTATCCATGTGACTGTGGATGGTATGTTGTGATAAAGTTCAKATTTGTACCAAATCCTTTAAACAATCCCCTTYMAGAAATTTGAAGTAAACTTTGTATCTCTGTTTGAGATAATTGTCTTAGGTATCCCATGMAACCTAGAAATCTCCCTCATGTAAATATTTGCAATATTAGTTGTTATATGAGTCGTTTTTATAGGAACAAACTAAGAATCCTTCATCAATTTATCAACCACGACCATGATTGAATCATGTTGTCTTGTTGTCCTGGGAAATTTAGTTATAAAATCAATGGTTACCACTTCCCACTTCTTCTTTGGAATTGGTGATGGTTGTAGCAAACCCACTAGGTGTCTATGCTCAACCTTCACTCTCTTACATTCCATACATCTAGAAATGTAATAATCAACATATTTTTTCATTCCTAGCCAAAATAATTGGCTTCTTACTATTGCAATTGTTTTCTCGTAACCAGGATATCCGACATATGGAACATTATGCATTTCCTTCAATACCAAATTCCTAAGTTCTCCGGAACTAGGAATATAAATTCTATTTTTATGCATAAGTAATCCATCTTCCTTCAACTCATATTCTTTAATTTTCTGTTGTACATTTTCTTGCTATGAGATTTCCTTTACCTGTAGGTAATGCTGATTTGTGAGAACAACATCTAAAATTATTCTCTTTAAATCTGACTGATGCATACTAACAATTGTATTATGCATGTGATGTACTCTTCTACTAAGTGCATCAACAACTTTACTTTATTTTCCTTTGATATGTTTGATGTCAAAATCGTATTCACTTAAAAATTATAGTCATCTCGTTTTCCTAGCATTCAAAGTTGGTTGTTCAAAAAGATATTTCATACCACTATGGTATGTTCTTAATTCAAAAGTATTCCCCATGAGATAATGCATCTACATCTTCAATGCGTGAACAATGACAACAAGTTCCAAGTCATGTGCGACATAGTTCCTCTCATGTTATTTAATATTTCTGGACTCATAACCAATGGCATGTCCATTTTGAGTGAAGTCCTTCCTTGCATGCATCTGTACATACCAAAAAACTTTCATTTGGGTCAACAATCTTTAAAATAGGAGCACTAGTAAGTAATTCTTTCAGAAGATTAAAGTTCTCTTCACACTCTGTTTTCCATTCAAATTTAATTCCCTTCTTTTGAAAAGAAGTGATGGGATGAACAATATTAGAGAACCCTTCTATAAATATTTTGTAGTAACTAGCTAACCCCACAAAAGATCTAACTTATGAAACATTCATGAGTGTTGGCCATCATCTAATGGATTCAATCTTTTCTAGATCTACTGCTATAACTTGTTCTGAAATAATGTGTCCCAAGTAATGGATTCATTCTTGGTAAAAAGAACACTTACTAAGCTTGGTATACAATTGATGTTCCCTCAAAACTTTCAATACCAATCGTAGGTGATGTTCATGCTCTTCCTATGACATAGAATATAAAATTATGTTGTCTAGGAATACTATGACAAACTTATCCAAGTACTTTTTTAATATGCCATTCATTAAGCACATAAAGACAATTGGTGCATTGGACAGTCCAAATGGAACCACTACAAATTCATAATGCCCATACTTGGTTTTAAAGGTTGTATTATTGATGTCTTCTTCCTTGATTCTTACCTGATGGTACCATGATCTCAAGTCTATCTTTGAAAATATATTTTCCCCTCTTACCTGATCAAAGAGGTCATCAATTCTGGGTAGAGGGTACTTTTTCTTTACAGTGGATTTATTCATCTATCGAAAGTTAGTACACAACCTCAAATTTCCATCATTATTTTTGACAAAGAGTATGCTTTCTCCCCAAGGTGAAAAACTTGGAAGTATGTACCCTTTCTTCAACAATTCTTCCAACTTCATTTGTAAGTATTTTAATTCCAGTGTACTCATTATGTAAGGTGTTTTTGATATTGGGGTATCTCCTGACACTAAATCAATAGAGAAATCTATCTCCCTCTTTGGTGGAAACCCTGGTACTTCTTGGAATACATCTTCAAATTCTTGTAGTACCGAAAATTCTTCAGGGCTTGTCCCCTTTGTCTTTTCTAGCTCCTCCACATGGGATGCATACAATTGAAATCATTTTCTAAAACATCTCTTTAGTTGTAAGGCTGAAATATCCCTTATAGAGATGGGTCTTGGAACTCCTTTCACATTGCTCTATTTTCCTTCATCATCAAGACATGTAAATTTCTTTTTATGACAATCTAGGACAACATGATGCTTGTCCAACCAATTCATTCCAATTAGAATATCATAAGACCACAACAATATAATACTTAGATCAACATTAGTATTCACACCATTAAGACTTATGGAACAACTTCTGACCATACAATGGATTCCTTTTAGTTCTAGTGGCTAGCTGAACCAAACATGATTTTTCAATCTTACTTTTGTCCAAACACAATCTATCCACTAATTTAGGATCAATGTAACAATTACGTTCTCCCGAATCAATTAAAATATAAACAATGATTAATGATCTTATCTTCCACCTCGATCATATTGGATTGGTATTCTACTTGTCGATCAGCTAAGACTGCATAAATTCTTCCCATGTCTTCTACTGTTGTAGCCTCTTGTATGTTGTGCACGGTCTTCACTTTGTCTTTTCTGTGAGGGAAATCCTTGTATAGGTGATCTTATTTGCATCCCCAACATTGGATTGGTGGTCTTCCCCTTTTTCCCACAGAGTCTTCTCTCTTGGATTCATCCTTAGCATACTGGCCTTGATGATTTTTATTTGGGCTATTTCTATTGAAAGGAGGTTTGAATTATTTCTTTCTCTAATCAAACTTCTACTTCTTCTTGTCCTTCCAAGATTTCTGTAAATACTCTCTGCCCTTTCCTTTCTCATACATGTACTTAGTCTTCCTGATGGTCTCAGTCAAAGTCATGGGTTCATCATGTTGAATCTTCTCTTTATAAAAGGATGATAATCCACTTAAAAACCTATGTAATTTCACCTTCTCATATTTTATAAACCCCACATACTTTAGCAACCCCACAAACTTCTTTTCATACTCTTCCATAGTCATGCTTCCCATTCTAAGTTCAAATAACTACTGCATTTTTTTTTCATAGAAGTGCTCTGAAAGGTACTCCTTCTGAAAAATATTTCTTGAAATGCTTCCAAGTGATCATACTCTCATTAATGTGCTCAACTTGCTTCAACTGATCCCACATAGCATATTTCCCATGTAAATGGTATGTGGCAATTCTGGATTCTAGGTTTGATGAATAGTTATGCAATTGAAAATACCTCCCGAGTCCAAGCAACCATGCCTCAACATCGTTTCCCTTTCTCTTTCACCATCAAAGGATGGTGGCTTAAGCTTCCTCAACTCTCCTTGCAAACTTTCCAATTCATGTCTTCTTATCTGGTGCTTAAAAAGAGACACCTCTGGACTACTTATGGAATATTCAGATGCATAAAGTTGTTGGATTACTGAGAGAGGGGGGTGAATCAATAATAGCATAATTATAATCCTTTTTCTCCAAATAATCCAAGTGTTATATCAATGTAGAATTATTATCCAATAATGAGCAATAGGAAATGAACAATCACACACATACATAGTACACCTGTGTTTTACGTGGAAATCCAAATCAGGAGAAAACCACATAATGCTTTTTATTACATGTCTTGAAGAATTACATTCATTGGAAGAACCAACTTCCTTTGTTTTCTATCTGCAACTGGAAGGAGGCTCCAACCCCCTAGTTTCTCAGGCTACAACCTGAGGGAAGCTCCAACTCCCCAATTCTCTGGCTACAACCAGAAGGATCCTACAACCCCCTATGTTCTCCGACTACAATAGGAAGGTGGCTACAACCACCTGTCCTTGCCCTGTCCACCTGCCCTGAAGTATAAGTAGAATTATGGAACCACTGTCAATATGTCACTGTGAGATATAATGTTGTACAACTGTAACAACCAGTACCACTAACCTATATCCAATCTGTAAAACTTCCCTGTAATTAATTTGTACCTGAACTAAACATGTATATACAAAACTTACAACAAATACACAATCTGTAGTGTTGCAGACCGTGTATGTACCTTCCCTATCTGTTTTGCAGCCCGCGTATGTACGCTACCAAACTGTTATGCAACATGCGTATGCCTTATGAAAAGTAGGGTTTCCTTTTCTTGAAAACTTATGATCTTTTGTAATTTCATTCACATAGATATGTAACCTGTCACTGTATCCAAACTGTAATTGTACTCTGTACATGCATCCTCATATATAACCTTTAATCAAGACAAGTATGTCTTTCTCAAGTCATGTGTCATATAGGTATGTGTAATCATGAACAAGTATAATATCCCTCACATTATCTTAGTCATCAACCCCTTTATGATGTTCAGTCTCTCAATACATCAAATACTACACAAATACAATCTCTCAACCATGTACCATAAAAACCCTTAGCCATATGCCAAGAAATACAAGATGTGCCTCACAAGAAGTATCAATGAAGAATATACCATCACTGTACTTCTGTAGATCTAAATTATGTAGAAGATCCCATGAAGCCACTAGTCTCTCTAGGGAGAATCCTCAAATATCCATTGCCATTCCTCATGCATACATCAAAATTCAACTATTCATAGAAATAAGACATACCTTTTGAACCAATGGATGGATCTAATGTATCTGAACACTTTAGACATTCTTGGGAGCTTGATCTCAGAATCTAGAAACTTTGCATCTTCATCTCTTCAAGTTTCAATGGATTTACCAACATGTATGTACCTTGTACACAGACATCCCACGTATAAATCAACATGTACACACCTTGTACATAGATATCCCAGGTATAACTCAACATGTATGCACCTTATACACAAACAACCCGCATACACCTCAAAAGATAGGAATTTGCTGTAATTCTGAGAATTTCTCCATCAACCCTTCGTGCTACCTCAGGCGTTCACCACTTCAGTTGTATCCACAAGTATTTACAAAAATCTTTACACAAGAAAATAGATATACAATATGTACAAGTGTGTGTATAATGATTGAGCCTTTCCTCTTATTTATATCTTCATGTAGCCTTACACTTTCCTTATTTTAGGGCTTCTTCATTTAAAATAATTTATTTTTTTAATCACTTTGACCCTTGGGGGATTCTATAAGACTTATGAG
Source organism: Picea sitchensis (assembly GCA_010110895.2). NCBI lineage: Eukaryota > Viridiplantae > Streptophyta > Pinopsida > Pinales > Pinaceae > Picea > Picea sitchensis. The sequence continues at coordinate 65,203 of SNQJ01S0023584.1, forward strand.
GGGTTCTCCAACTTCATATGGTCATAAATATCTAACCGTGAGGAGTTATGTGACATTTCACATACCATCAAAAATGGCATGACAAGAACTATCCATCTAGGATATTTTCACTAAAAAATTCATTGTCCTTCATCTCATTATTCTTCAAATAAGCATGGGTTCTCTCATTCTACAAAGCATCTTCCTGTGAGGGCTTTCACCATATGGGGACCACTTTGGAGTTCATCCATTTTTATTTCTTATCAACCATGACAAATACAATAATGAGTCATATTTACATCAAACAAACTTGGGTCCATTACCCAAACCTTGTGCTATGGGGCTTTCTTCAAGGGTTGACATCAATGAAAACCATTATTAATCAACAATATCCCCCTTTGGAATTTATGGAAACACTCTGATGAAATACTGAAATCATATCACTCATGCTCCCTCTGTAACCATGCCTTTGTCTTCTGTATCTGATAAATATTCTCCCCCTGGAGCCATGCCTCTTTCCTCTGCTTCTGTCCTTTGTATCTGATAAATATCTCCCCCTTTGTCATCAATGGAAAAGGTATCTTTCCATCCAGGGTTTCTCCCCTTGACTGAACTGTCTTCTTATGGTGCTTCCTCATGTAAATATAAGACAAATAAGATAAGCATTCATTTTGGAGTATAAATAACTCCAAGTCTCTGGCGAAGATATTCAAAGGATTCCCGTGGAAGTGGTTTTGTGAAGATGTCTACCACTTGTTCTTTTGTGCCCACATACTCAACTCTGATGTTCTTTTCTGCAACCTTCTCTCATAGAAGGTGATACTTGATTGGAATGTGCTTCGTCTTAGAGTGCATCACCGGGTTCTTCAAGATACTAATGGCGCTTGTATTATTACAATAGATTGGAATGGTCTCATCATACTCAACCTGTATATCTGTTAGAGTTTGTTTCATCCAAAGAACCTATGTACAACATGATGCTGCTGCAATATACTCTGCCTTGGTTGTAGATAAAGATACTGTTGATTGTTTCTTGCTTATCCATGATACTAAACACTCGCCCAAGTAGAACGTTTCTCCACTGGTTCTTCATTTTTCATCAATACAACCTACCCAATCTACATCTGTGTAGGCAATAAGTGATATATCCTTTCCTTTTGGATACCATAATCCAAACTCTTATGTTCCTTTGAGATATCTGAAAATCCTCTTCACTGCTAACACATGTGACTCCTTTGGTGCTGCTTGAAATCGTGCCACCTGTCCAACTGTCTACATTACATCTGGTCTAGATGTTGTCACATATAGTAGGATGCCAATCATTGACCTGTATTGCCTCTGATCTGTAGACTTTGAATAATCATCTTTGCACAACTTACAACTGGTTTTCATTGGAGTGATAACTAGTTTGCAATCTTCCATTCCGGACCTCTTTAGAATTTCTATGATATACTTGGTTTGAGAAATAAATATTCCTTGGTTGCTTTGACATATATGAAGTCCCAAAAAGAAGGATAGTTCTCCAAGTAATGACATTTCAAATTCATTCTGCATATCTTTTGCAAATTTTTGGCTTAACTTGTCATCATCACTACCAAAAATAATATCATCAACATAAACTTCAATTAATAAAATATTACCTTGACTTACCTTGATGTAGAGGTTGTTGTCTGCACTTCCTTTTCTGAACCTTGCCTGCTACAGATGCTTATCTAGTCTAGAGTACCATGCTCTAGGAGCCTGTTTTAGACCATACAAGGCCTTCTTTAATTTACACACATAATTTGTGTTCTCTGACAATTGAAATCCTTATCGTTGTTCAATGTAGACTTCTTGTTCAAGTTCCCCATTCAGAAAAGTTGATTTTACGTCCATCTGATATACTTTAACATTTTTGGAGCATGCATATGCTAAAAGCAAACAGATTGCTTCCATTCTGGCAACTGGGGAAAATGTCTCTTGAAAGTCGATTCCTTCAATATGTGCATATCCTTTACATACCAATCTAGCTTTCTTCCTTGTAACTTGTCCATACTCATTTAATTTATTCATGAAAACCCATTTTGTGCTGATCACATTCTTATTCTTTGGTCTTGGAACCAATTTCCAAGTGTCATTTTTCTCTATTTGATCCAATTCTTCATCCATGGCCTTATTCCAAAATTCATCCTTGCTGGCTTCTTCAAAATAATTTGATTCAATTGCAGATAAGAGTGCTAGGTGTGTTTGTCCTGGTGAACAAATTTTTCTTCTAGTCTCAACTCCTACATATTTGTTTCCAATAATCTGATCTAAAGGATGATTCTTCTGTACTCGTTTTCTAGGTGTCTTTGGTGATACTTGTTGAACTTGCTCTTCTGTTTCTGTCGGATTCTCTTCATCTTCCCCTTCTACTTCATCTTCTGATTCTTCTTCGAAAAGTTGTTCCATTGATTTGTTTTCTTCTTCCTTTGATTCTAGTCTGCTTGTTTCATCAATTGTTACATTGACGCTTTCCACGACTTTGTTCAATCTTAGATTGTAACACTTGCATGATTTCCTTGTACTTGAGTAACCAACAAGTACTCCTTTGTCCACATGAGAGTCAAACTTTCCCATTCTTCCACCTTCTCTTTTGATGTAGCATTTTCTTCCAAAAACTCTAAAGTGCTTCACATTTGTTGGTCTTCCTTTCCATAGCTCGTAGGGAGTTTTATCAGTGTTGTTTCTGAGCATTACTCTGTTTTGAATGTGAACTGTTGTATGCACTGCTTGTGTCCAAAATATATCTGACAATTTGGAATCCATTAGCATTGTTCGAGCCATTTCCTGTACTATCCTATTCTTTCTTTCAACAACTCCATTCTGTTGAGGTGTCCTAGAAACGAATAATTTCCTTTTTATTCCATGACTGTTGCAGTAGTCCATAAATTCCTTTGAAGTGAAATCTCCTCCATTATTAGATCTTGAGCATTTGATTCTTGAATCCATCTCATTTTCAACCATTTCCTTGTAGATCTTGAAGTTTTCAAAAGCTTCTGACTTGTTCTTGAGAAAGAAAACTACAGTCATTCTTGTATAATCATCAAATAATAACATAAAGTATCTCTCACCTTTTAAGCCCTTTGTTGTAGTTGTTCCAACTAGATCAGTATGCACAATTTCCAGTGGTTTTGTTGTTGAATATTCCTTTGATTTGAACCTGGTCTTTGTTTGCTTAAAGTGTTGGTTGGTTTCGTGATCTGAGACATTTCTCTGCAACCTCTCTTTTGTTGACTTTGACAAGGTTATCAAAATGCATGTGACCCATTATTCAGTGCCATAGCCAACTTTCATCTTCCTTTTCTAGACAATAGTTTTCATTTCCAATTTCACTTAACACATATACGTTGTTTGAAGTTCTAGCAACTGTACCGACCAATTTCCCTGAACCTTCTCTTTGTATCTCACACTTTTGTGAATTGGAAGTAACGTTATGACCTTGGTCACACATTTGACTCACACTTACAAGATTATGTTTCATATCTTCTACCAGTAGAAAATTTTATGCCTTTTCATTCTTGTTCCCAATTCAGACTGTGCCTTCTCCAATGTTTTTGGTTGAATTATCATTTCCGAAGGAGAGTGATCCATTTATTTCCTTTCTCAATGTAAGAAATTTGTCTTTATCTCCTGTCATGTGTTTTGAACACCCACTGTCAACATACCATCCATGTTTATTTTTCTTAGCTTGTAGAGAGACTGTGCATTCTTCATTGCTATACTGATCTTGGTTTCTTATCCATGTCGTTTTATGAGGTTCTTGTCTGTGACTGTTGTTATTATATTGAGGTTCCTTAGGAGAGACTGTCATTCTGCAATCTTTGGCCACGTGTCCAAAATTGTTACATTTGTAACATTCTACTTCAGTGCCCAAAGATTCAAACTTGTTGTAACTTCTTCTTTGTGTTTCAATAGGTCTTCTTGAATAACCCCTTTGTGTATGACTCTCAAAGTTGTTATTGTTCTTGTTGTTAGCTCTACAATTCACAACTTTATTTCCAAAATTGTTACATGCATAACATAAACCAAAAAATACAGTTTAGTACCTGGGAGTTGAAGATCTTTTGAAAGGAGGTGCTCTTATGAATCCTTCTTCTTCTTGAGGCCTATCTGTCTGTTGTTGATTATGAAATCTGAATCTTCTCGGTGGAGGAGTGTCCCTATAATCTTCCTTGTATATCTTCCTATCCCCTTTGATTGTTTCTGCATAGATTTTGGATTTGTTTCTTGCTCTGTTATTTTGGAGCTTGATCCCTTTTCTGTCTGATTGTATCCAAGTCCAAACTTGTCAAGATGATATTTTTTACTACTGATAATGTCATCCAGAACTTTTGAGCTATTCTTCATATTTTTATTTTGAATATCCTTTCTTAGTTTGACAATCTCTGCTTCCAAGTTTCCAATGATATTGTCCTTTTCTTCTAGTTGTTTTTTGAGTGGTTCTTCAATTATTTTATCTTCTTCTATTTGAACCTTCAATTTTGTGATCATTTGTTCTAGTTCTTGAGTGTCCTTTTTCTTGTCTAGTTATTCTTGTAGTTTCTTTTTTTTCTTCTTTTCTATTCTGATAACTTCTATGGCACACATTAATTCTTCTCGATAGTCAACTTTTGCCTCTTCAATTTTGTCTTTGACTTCTTCATATCCTTCTTCGGCTTCTTCATATTCTTCTTCGTAGTCTTCTTTGTTAGAATTTTTTACTTCCATGAATAGAACTCTTCTTGTCTCATTGTCACTGATTTCATATTCATATGATGATGAGATGTCTTCTTTGATGCATAAGATTTTCTTGAAATCTTTCTTTGTAGTTCATTTTCCTTTCTTAGTCATCAACCCCTTTCTAATATTCAGTCTCTCAATACATCAATTACTACACAAATACAATCTCTCAACCATGTACCATAAAAACCCTTAGCCATATTCCAAGAAATACAAGATGTGCCTCACAAGAAGTATCAATGAATAATATACCAACATTGTATTTCTGTAGATCTGACTTATGCAGAAGATCCCATGAAGCCACTAGTCTCTCTAGGGAGAATCCTCAAATCTCCATTGCCATTCTTCATGCATACATCAAAATACAACTATTCATAGAAATACGACATAGCTTTTGAACCAATGGATGGATCTGATGTATCTGATCACTTTAGACCTTCCTGGGAGCTTGATCTCAAAATCTAGAACCTCTACATCTTCATCTCTTCAAGTTTCCATGGATTTACCAACATGTACACACCTTGTACACAGACAACCCACATATAACTCAGCATGTAAGCACCTTGTACAAAGACAACCCGCATATAACTTAGCATGTACGCACCTTGTACACAGACAACCCGCGTACACCTCAGAAAATAGGGTTTTGTTGTAATTCTGAGATTTTTTCCATCAATCCTTCATGCTACCTTAGACGTTTTCCACTTCAGATGTATCCACAAGTATTTACAAGAAGATTTACACAAGAAAATAGATATACAATATGTACAAGTGTGTGTATAATGAGTGAGATTTGCCTCTTATTTATATCTTCATGTAGCCTTATACTTTCCTTATTTTAGGGCTTCTTCATTTAAAATAATTTCTTTTGAAAAGCACTTTGACCCTTGGGGGATTCTATAAGACTTATGAGGGGTTCTCCAACTTCATATGGTCATAACTCTCTAACCGTGAAGATTTATGCGGTGTTTCACATACCATTAGAAACAACATGATAAGCACTATCCATCTAGGATAGTTTCACTGTCCTTCATCTCATTATTCCTCAAATAAGCATGGGTTCTCTCACTCCGCAAAGCATCTTCCCGTGAGGGATTTCACCATAAGTGGACCACTTTGGAGTTCATCCATTTTTATTTCTTATCAACCATGACAAGACAATAATGATTCATATTTACATCAAACAATCTTGGGTCCATTACCCAAACCTTGTGCTACAGGGCATTGTTCAAGGGTTGAAATCAATGACAACCAACCTTAATCAACAAAAGTTTCCTTCCTGAATACAGAGTTGAGTGATATCTATGAGTTATACTAGCACTTCTTGAATAACCAATTCTTCTGCAGTCATCTCTTCTTTCATGAAATCCTCCCTCTTCCTCTTGCTTTTGAGCTTGATCCATTCCATGCACTCTGTCTAGGTCTGTGCTATCTATGTCTTGGATTCCTCTACCCATGTCAGGACTTGTTCGACCTGCTCTTGAAATGATTCCATTTGAGCCTGATGCTCCTTCTTCCGTGTATGTGCAATGGTGAGTTCTTCTTGCAACTTCTTCATGTCCTACGCCCCTTTGATGTGCTCTGTGATGAACATTGTCCTCTACCTTTGTTTGAGGTCCTGGATGGTTGCGCTTAACCTTTCTTCTTCCTTGTCCCACTTCTAGACTTCATGATCCTCCTCTATATTTTTCCAAAGCTGTGTTGCATTCTCGAACAAGTCAGCTGATGTGCTAACCTGTCACTCAATCTCATGTAGTTTCTCTACTTCTTCCTACTTTCTTTGCTCCTTCATTGCTGGTGGAGTTGTGGGTGTGAGTTGTTCATGGAGATTCTTGATCTCCTTCTGGTATTGATCAATTTCCTATGCAATCTAATCAATCATTTTTGTTGTTGTGATTTCATCCCCCTGCGCAGCCTTTGGAATCTTCTCGTAAGTTCATCCCACTTTCTTCTCCAATATTTTCATGTGCTCCTTTTCCTCTTGGGTCTCAAACTTAGCCTACTCTCAAATTACTTCCAGCGTGTCTCGCTTCTCTGTTTACTACTGCAATTCAGCTAAGTCTTTGCGTGCACAAGACTGTACCTCATGGTTTATGCTGACCTTCAACTTGTGTAGAGCTCTGGATGGTATTCGTGGAAATACTAGTTGGATTTGTCTTAAGTATTTTAGGGGTGTCTTCCCCATGATCTCATCCATGCGTAGCATACTGGGTGTGATGTGGAATGTTGCATTCGGATTTAGTATCCTATGGACTGGATCTCGTTCTTCATCTTCCACTCTTTCCTCTGTCTACAGTGTTTATGGATCTGTTCCCCTACTGCTTCTTGCTATCTGTAATTCCATGATTTGCTTGAGGAACTATTGCATGTCTTCCAGCTCCTCTTGAATCCTGTCTGTATGGTGTGCATCATTGTCAAAATCCTCAGCTAGACAATCCTGGACCATTCAGGTTATCATTTCACCATCATCCTTCGTGATCGTATACTCTAGAGGTGTTATTTGTTCCTTTGTCTTCTTGCACACTCCTCCTGTCTGCATGGATGACCTCTTATTACCACTTGGTTCCTATGGATTGGGCTTGGTGTAGTCCCTTGTGCAGCCTCAACCTATTTTTGTTGCACTTGAGCCGGATTCGTAGTGTTATTTTTCCCCTTCTAGGTCCCTTTCTTAGTTATCCCTTCATCTTCTTGGTTTTTCTTTGTCTAGCCCGTCCTCCATTTCTTGGGCACTTGGACTTCCTAAGGTTGTGTCCCCTCCTGACCTGCCTCTTCTTCTGTTGTCCTTTCCGAAATTTTTTGGGTGAGGATTGGAATATTCCATTCATCTTCCCAGTCTTTGATCACCATGTCGATGTCGCCCACTATGATACAATAGAAAATTTGTAGCCACCTCTTATCAGGGTCCCTCCGCACCTGTATGCACATCGCATGTCGTGTGGCCTTAAAGTTGGCGATGTCCCAAAACTATGCAACAACCTCCGATGTTATTCTCCACATGTTGTTGATGGCCTCCTGCAAATCCCGTAGGTATCCTTCAAATATGGATTCGTTCATCCTTTTGTGCCTGGCATCCTACACGGATTTAAACAATAAATATATTTCTCCCTGATTAGGTTTGGGTATTGTAACAAAATTTACATATCTCGGTTCTCTCCATCCCATAAAGACTATTAACGTGATTAGCCATGAATAGTGAAACTATGTTCATAGATCTTGTGCATCCTTCCAATCGTCTAGGAACAATTTCAAGAGATACGGTGCCCAAATCACTATGGTGCCCTCAACTCACTGAGTTGTAACTGCAACGACTCCCACCGAAAATTCTTCCCTATGACATTTTCTTAGCATCTTGCAGGATAAGATTTTTGCGTCCATTTGTGTTGCAACATCATTTATCCTCTTGATAATGATCCCTCGTGTCCCCCTGTCGATACCATACTTCTTATTCATGTCTTCTGCTAGTGCTCTCTCCTTGGATTTATCGTCAAGAAATTGCACGGGATCCATGCCCTGAGATTGAAACCATGTTATGTTCGTAATAAGATCTACGTCTATCGAGACGATATTGTCTAACCATATATCCCTGCCATGTGTGACTGCTAACAACTATTTGAGGCAACCGCTTGTGTACTGCCCCTTGCCAAAATATGGTAGGTCTAGCAGACCTAAAATCCTTGTTTTCTCCAATCTTGTTGCCCATAGGAGTGGTTGATCGATCGGTTCCCCAACTGGATTTGTGCCCACAGTCTCTAATTAACCTCTCTTTGAAAATTCCATAAACTTGTCTATGTATGCTACATCATGGTCCGAGTATTTCATCTTGTCAATCTGCCCTAGCAATCTTGGTTCCACCTGTACCTCATCTAGTATACGTGATAGAACGATGGTTGTGACAGGTTGCTTGTGAGGTGACCTAGGTAGTTGTTGCTTATCTTTCTTCGGTGGTGGTTGGATCGAGGTTCCAACAGATGTTGTTTGTGCTTCAGAATACCATTCCATCCAACCCGTGACATCTTCTACTGTTCCTTCCAGTGGGTGGTCTGACACGGTTCTTTGAGACTCATATGGCTTAACTGCTACTTCTAGATTCGACGTTGTTCCATTGACTCTCAGAGTTGCTTTAGTGTTCTCTGGTTGCGCCTCCTTCAAGGTTTTTGCATCCTGGTGTTGCTACTCCTATGTCTTTGTCGGCATATCTACATTCATGGCCTCTTCTGCTGGATATTGGGTTTATTCCACTAAAGGTGTGGGGTTCACCAGTGTTGTGTCTGGGGATGGGATTTTGTCGATATTGATGATATACAATGGTTGTTGTTTTCCTTCTTCCAATTGTACCTATGCCCTGGTTCTAAATCTAGGTTTTCTAGCACTATGGCTTGCTTCTGATTGCTTTGGTGGTCCCATGGTGGTGAATGTCAACCATTTTCTAAGTTTGAATGGTCTCTGTGAGCTCTTTGAACTCCACTCTGTGCTCCTTCATTTCTCTGTCAATTCTCTTTTCACAAATAAAGTATTTTCTCCCACTTTCTTGCATTGTATGGGAATCGTAGGAAACTTGTCTAGGACACTAAATTGATTATGGTCTCAAGTCATCTCTGACTCTTTTGTACTTTCCATTACTCTTCCTTTCCATCTCCAGTTGGCATGATTAATGTGGCGTCCCATCAATCCTTTCCGTCATTAAATTATGTATACCTTTGTCTCTTCGTATTGATTTTGTCGTCTTTCCATTTCCCTCTTGTTTCCATTTTGACCTATCTATTAGCCTTATCCTTGTTGATCTTGTGTCCCTAATCATGCATGCTCTTTATTCTTCCAGCACACTATGCTTCTGTTGGTGATTTTTAATATATTATATACACACAAAATAATTCTACTATGCAGTGGGTGGTCGATTGTCTTTGTACAACTTCAGTCAGCTCTCATTGATCATCCCTCTGATTTCTATGCCTAATAAGTCTTTAAATTGTACATATCCTCCATCCGTGATAGTATTTACTTCATACGGTCCTAAAAAATGCATATTGATCTTTCCTGGGTGCTGAAACGATTTGTTGTCATACATCAATACTAGATCTTCTTCCTTGAAAGTTTTCTTCTTGATGTGTCTATCATGCCATACTTTGTCCCTTGCTTTCTAAACTTTTTGGTGGAATCCTACTAGGATCCGATCTTCCTCCATGGTCATTAACTAATTTAGTCACTCCTGTATTGTGCCTTGTTCTATCATATGTGTGACTACTGCTACGCACAAGATTGGTACTAAAACTTCTAATGGAACCACTGCTTCTTGGCCATAGACCAGTTTAAATGGTGTGTGCCCTATCAATTTTTTGCACGTAGTCCTGTAGGCCCATAATACTACCGTTACTTTGAGGTCCTAGTCATCCCTATTGACGTTACAGATCTTTGTCAACACATTCTCCAGGATTTTGTTAAATGCTTCCACTGTGCCATTTTCCTGTGGGTGATATGGTGTGCTCTTCTGATGATGGACTTCAAATTCTTCAGTCATAGCACTGATGGTGTTGTTTATGAAGTGTGTTCCTTGGTCACTCATCAAAACGCTTGGGCATCCAAATCTAGTGATTACTTGCTCAAATAGAAAGTGTGATGTTGTTTCTGCGCTGCAC
>SNQJ01S0023584.1:75564-124577 GCA_010110895.2 Picea sitchensis
GGCCCAATAGTATCCCAAACGGTGTTTCGAATATACATTTCTTTATGTTCAAGGATATCTGGCACTGCCTACATCTTTCTAACATCAAACGTAAAAATTATACATGGTCTTTCAACAAACTATAGACTGTCCAATCGTCCAAGTATACCTCTAGGAACTGGTGGATGAATTCTTTAAACGCGAAGATGACTACTCTGGAAAATATCGCTGGTGCATTCTTCAGTCCAAACGACATGACTGTGTATTGGTAAGATCCCCATTTTGTCTCAAAGGTGGCCTTGTATATGTCTTCATGTGCTATCTTGATACGATGGTAGCCTGAGAATCCATCAATAAATGAGTAAGCTTCATGTCCTCCTACGTTCTCTAACACTTCATCCCTGAAAGGTGTAGGGAATGGATCATGTAGGCATGCATCGTTCAATTTCCTTAAGTCGACACATATCCTTATCCCTCCTTGTTTCTTGTCCTGCAGTACCATCGGGCTTATTCATTCTGATTCTTCGACTGGTTCTATGATTATGACTTCGAGCATCCCATCGATCTCAGTTTTGACTTTCTTCTTATATATTGGATTCAGTCTGTATGGTCATTGTCTGATCGATCTCGCTTCAGGTTTGAGTGGTATCTTCATTTATCCTAGCTCTCCGGCTATACCCTTCATCTCTTTAAATGTTGTGGGAAACAATTCATTGTACTCACACAATAACTCTATTATGCTTTATACTGTTTGTTCATCCCAGTAATCTCCAATGCTCGCCATATTGGGATTCTTAACTATCCCAATGTTAACTTTATTTACCTTGATTGGCAATGAAATAAATTCTGATTCTATCAGTGGGCCCTCCACTTCTCTTTCGCCTTTTGCTTCTTTGATCTAAATATCGCGTGGATCGTCTTAATCTGGTGCTTCCTTTTGTACATGGTAACATGACAACAATTCCTTAACAATCTGTTTATTTCGATGTTGTTCTTCTGTTATGAATTCGAATTTTGGTCCCTTCATGAATATCAATCCTCTTATTTGTTTAAGGGTTTCATCTATGTTGGAGTTTTCATGTTCAAATGAAAAAGTGACTGTAAAATTATTTTCCAATATCGTCTAGGTCGCAGTTCCCTTGCACAATTCATGGTCTGTGTACCAGTTTGTTGGTATGCCCGCTAGGGTGTGTATGAAATGATGAGGACATTCCTCTAGGGGTTTCATTTTACATAGTGTTCTGCACTTCTCCAAGTGTTCTATTGGTGCCCCCTATCCATCGTACCTCTGTTTCTTTTTGTATTTCTGTTCTGCGACGAAACCTATGCGCAATAACTACTTACATTGGTACCAATATGTGATTGTCTCTTTGTGTGCACCTCACCATCTTGCAGGTGTGGACTTGAGTTCTTTATCAAGTGCTAACAGTATGTGGTTCTCCAAGACTTCATATTCATACTATGTCAAGAATGTTTCCAAATTTTTTATTTCGTGGAAACTAGGTGGTCCCTTATCTCTGTTCCGACCCATCTTACTGCGCAGTCTATTTGTGCACATCTTTTCATGGAAACTTCATGTAGCCTTTGTTTCCAGTTATCTAGACCAATGTCTGAGTCTGTTTCACATGAATTAATGCTCCACCAACTGAGTATCCCATCTGCAGTTGGGTTTACATAATCCTCATTGCACGTAGTTGTTCTGTACAACTGGTTGATTTCCTCTAGGTCTAAGCAAGTAGGTTCTACAAACCTTTCCCCTTCTCATGGGTCTAATGGCGTGCTGACCTTGTATTCTCATGAATAAAATGTCATATTTCTTGTCATTAAGTTGATTATGGCCTGGTTGTCAAATGCCCAAGCCAGTCCGAGAAACGTTGGGTAAGGTGTTGTGTCATCCACTATTTCAATGACTTCAAAATTGTCTTTAGTGTGCATGCCATCTAGGTCTATTGTCACTCCTTTTAGTCTACCAATTGGTAGAACTCTATGTTGGTTTTCTAGTTTCAGTTGAACAAGTGAATATCCTAGTGTGGGCTCTCCCATGCATTTCCATGTCTTCTTTGGTAATACATTAGCTTCATATCCTAGATCCAGTATGATTTCTCCCATGTTTAAGTCTCCAGTGTTTGTATTCAATCTGAACTCCCTACTTGTTCTTCTCTTGGTATGTAGGTTATTGCCTGTTTTTTGTTCTAGTTTGCCTTTCGTCTCTATACTACATTTTTCTAATAGGTTTTTCAATATTTTCACAGATGATGGATCATTTAATACTTTTACGCATGATTGCAAAAAGACTTTGATTCTACTTGTCCCATGGGTTGCATTTCGTTGCTATAATCCAATAATGGAGGCATCTCGTACTCTGGTGCTTCCTTGTTTTGTTGCACAGTTGAAGTCGACGCCATGTATTCTTTATGAAATTATTGTCTTTCTTTCTTAAATACCTCCTTCTCCTTATGCACATCGAACTACTTCCTTGGTTCAGTGTTCTTCTTCACCCATTGATTTTGTGGTGGCCCTTATCGAACTATGTTGTTTATTGTTTTCACTCCTTCACGGGTAACTATGTTGATGTTTCATCCTTCATCCCTTGCTTCGACTAAAATCCACTGAACATTCTGGATTTTTTGGTTCCTCTTTTCTTGGATTTTTACTAATAGTGTCAGACATTCCTCCGTATCATGGTCCGATGTGCGAAAATACATACAAGTCATTGGTGGAAGCATATATTCTCTTGCATAATGTCCTGGTTTTTGGCAGTTGTGACATACCATCGGTCCTCTACCTCGTCCAAAACCACCTCTCTCTCATCCTCCACCTCTATAGCCTGCTCGATCTTCTCTCAGCGTGTTATATTGAGGTGTCTGATTACACTGCACGATATTGTACTGAGGCTGTGCTATGTTGTACAATGGTTGTGCATTATTATATGGTTGTTGCACAATATTATACTGCTACTGCATAGTGTTGTATGGAGCTGGAACTTGATTAAACTGTGGCGTGGCTTGCCCAGTCATCATTTATGCTTGCACTCTATATGCATGTTATGTCCTTTCTCGCGTCAACTCCATAGTTCTACAATATTTTTCTTCATGGCCTATTGACTTGCAAAAGGTGCAATACAAACTCTTTGGGTTTGTCTAATATTTTTGCATCATAGGGTAGTGATATGGGTCGTGGCCTAGTTTCTTACAGAATTCGAACTAGAGTGATCCTGTTGGTAACGGATTTGGCATTCCTTCTACTATATACTATGTGAATGTTGGAAATTTGTTCTTGTGGTGTCCTTCCATCCTGCAAGTGGTGCACCAAACAAATTCTCATTTGTCCTTGCTCTTATTCTGGTTTAGTTGGAATGTTAAGTTTTTCAAATCCTCCTTCAATTATTCAATGGTTGGATCCGTCTACTGATACTGGTTTTCTTCCAGTTGCAGGGCTTCCTGTAGAGCCTATGCCTATGTCTGGAACTTCTGTTGTCACAATGGGTGTTTTAGGTGTGGTAGTAGTGAGTTGAAAAAAAGGTGTCGATGTTGCATATCGATCATGAGATATTTTAACTTTCCCTTCAGTCGCTTGAATCTCTAGTCAATTTCCCATACAGATTCTCTTGGTTTCTGTCTAATTTTGATCATCTCATTCATGTATTGATCCTCTGAACTCGACTTATGGAACTCATTTATCAATAGTTTCTTGATGTATGCAATTGTTCTGGTTGTCCCTGGTGGATTGTTTGTAGATAAACTCATATACCAATCCAGTACTTGATCCCTTATTGTAATCGCTAGCGGTGCCAATTTAGTGTCTGCGTTTGTGATATTTTTTTCTTCCCAAATATTTTCATAGATGAACAAATGTTGTTTTGGGTCCTTCAACGCTTCTCCTTTAAATTATGGTAACCTTATAGTAGGGTCGTGTCTACCATTATGAACGTTGAACTACTACCTCCGCACGGTGTAGATACTTGACTAGTGTTGCCTGAACTGGCTCCTCCAGTTATTGTTCCTTGTGTATATGTACTTCCTGCTGTCTGACTGCTTCTAAACTTTGGTTGTCTAAACGGTGGTGTTCTCTTTGGTGTATTAGTATCACATGGGTTTATGGGTTCCACACTGACATTAATATGGATAGGATTGTTGCCTTCTCTTCCCGCTCTTGGACCTCTAGTCTTCCTCTCATATGTTGCGCGCATGATTTCCTCAATATGCTCCACAACCCATAGATCCTCTACCCTTTCCTCGTCACTCGCCAAGCCTTCCCTCATGGCTACGACTCTCTTCTTGGTATTCACCTTGTATTGGTAGGGTACTCTTCTATGCGTCTTTCCAGCTGTCGCCATGATCCGCTTGATCTAGTCATCATCCATCATAATCGAGTCCAAGGGTTCCTCTTTTCCCTTATCCTTTCCTGCTTCCATTTCTCCTCTTTCTATCAGTGCTTCCCCCCTTCCCCCATGCAAACAGGGAAGTTTAGTTTTATGAATCCATTGTCATTACACCTTTATTGTATAGCAATATTTTAATAGATGTGTACAACGATTTAATGTACCTTCCTCGAGGTCCGCATAGAAACTCTTGCTCTGCTATGCTATATGACTTCACTGTATCTACTGCAAACTTTGTTATAAAACCTTTCATAATACTGTCGAGCCAAAAATCTATTGTGTGGGTGAATTTTTTGTTCACCTACTGTAACTTCTCAATATATACTTGGGTCCACTCTAACTGTCGAATCTGGTTCGTTACATGGTTATCCTTCAACCTTAGTATCCACTCCTGCAATAAGTGTGGAAAATAATAGAAAAAGACTTCATGCAAATCAATAAACACGTATGTCTCAATATATTTACGGGGTGTTATTCTAGGGTTTCCGTTATCTTTCTGTGCAAACTCTAGCTCTTTGGTTCTTAGCCAAGTTTCTATCACTTATTTTGTGGGATTCCACAATCTCAACATCTCCTTCTAGTGGCTCATTGCTTTCTTCTTTTCTTCACTCTTCTCTTGTTCAACCTATCTCATCTACTCAATCCTCTCATGTTCCTACCAATGACAATGAAAACATTTGTTGGCTTAGTTCTTCTTCTCTGTCTGAGTTTATTGACCTAGGGTTCATGTCTGTTCAGGTTTCCAACAAAGCCTCTAAAACTATCGATCCTCCTGGTAAACCAGAAGGCAACACAACACACAGAATGCACTGTGCAGTCTCACCTGAGATAAATTTAATGAGTGTATGTAAGACTCATGTGTTTACAGCCTAGGATTGAGTGCGATATATGAGAGATGAGTATTGAGCCACTATTATAAGTTATACCCACAATGTACTGATATTTGTGAATAAACTGGAAATATAACAAATCATTCATTAAGAATAACAATAACAATAACTACTGAAGGAAACAACGATATGCATGCATTCATCACATAAAACAGATGTTACCCTGGTTCACCCCCTCCTGGGCTACGTCCACAAAGATTTGGCTCTCGACTCTTTTATTATAGTTGCTCTATTACTATGGCGTTGTGCACTTACACTTCTTCCCAGTTGGATAAGATCTATATGAGGCAGACTATATCACACTAGGCTCCTCAACCTATGATCTAAACCTCAAGATCTACCCTCCTCCATATTCTCTAGCTCAACAGCTTACAAAAATAGGTCATACAACAAAATATTAAATATCACAACAACTCATAGATAACTAGCTAAACTCGATAATACTCCGAACCGACTCGACTCGAACCGACTATAATACCTCAGTATCTATATTTATATGTTTCTGGATCTTCATCCATTAAAATATATTACCAAAACCCTAACCCTATCGTCTTTATGTCTTTCGTGCATGCATGTGTGTTTTTCTTCCTTCCATCTGTCGCTTTCCTCGTGCATGCTTTCTTTCCCAAAAATGCCTTACTTTTCCACTTTGGCCTGCCTCCAACACCTATTTTTCGTTGGATTCTATCTTTGAATTACCAACACTAATATTATTACCTTTGGCCTCTTTATCATGGATGGAAGCTCCATATCTTTCTTTCGTTTCTTGAATATGCATTCTGAACTAATATGTTTACACCCCCTAATTCTACAAAATCTGCAAGTCACCATTTTGTTAGAATTACGCATATTGATATTTTTTTCCAAACAATGCTATAGGTCCCTTTTCTTCTCAATCCATGAATAATATATTATCATTCTCCATATTATAACAATTCCATGTTATCTTTTAGCTGGTACAAAATTCGAATTATTTACAGGCGCTTCCTTCAAACCACTTTCCATGTGACCATGGCTCGAAACCACGAGCTTATTCACTCTTTAGGGCCTTCCTCTATATTCTTCTACACATGATATTGATCGAACACAATGTCCAAGGGCTTGGTTACTTCCAGATCCTTTTTTTCCTCGAACTGACCCTCATTACCTTTTCATGATACCAACACTAGGACCAAGTCCTCTATACTTTGGCCTTTGACTATTCTCCCTTTTCAATCTCCTACTTCTCCTAGAATTAAACTTCACCGAAATTATTCCAATAATTCTATTAGCATATCAAACGGTCTAGATTTGATCTCCTGTCGACTAGACGGTCCCACCCCATCTAGAGGATTCAATGAGATCAACAGTCGCCACTTAATTAGACATTGAGATGGAAAACTTTTATCAATTCAGGACTTCGGTGCTCCGAGACTCTGAAACATTACAACTCCCAAGTCTCTCAACTCCCCCAGAGTGATACTTGTCGAAGATCTTACCCTATCCTTCCAGTATTGATCCAACTACCATGACTTAATCACGCGTTGAGATGGACGATCCTTATTCATTTTGGGACTTCGACACTTCGAGACTCTGAAACATTTCAACTCCCCCAGAGTGACACCCACCAAAGTAATTACGCCATCCTTCCACTTTTTGATATAACGGTTGACAAAGGTCCTGAAGGAATCTTAGATCGACGGTCTGCATGAATTTCACGACTTCGATATTCAACGCTTTCTCTGGTAGAGAAGTTGGGCACCCCTGGAGGCCATACTCTCGGATATGACATGGCATGGTGATGTGGAACCATGGCATGCATGCCACGTGTCACTAAAAAATAAATAGGTTGGGGCCCAAAAGGTACTGAATCTTGGTGACACGTGTCCCCAGATGGAACCCCTACCACGTGGCCTATGATGCGTTATCCATCAAATGGATGATCAACATTTTCTTCTTCAGATGTGACGACCTGCGTGATTTCACAACGATGACTTTACACTTCATGGTTTAAGCACTTTGAGGCTTCGACACTTCGGGGATTTTCCCATTTTCCAGTAATCACCGGAGTGGAAAATTTCCTAATCTCTGAAACTTCACTATCCTTCCACCCTTGCTAGATCTGACAGTCATCATTACTTTTGAAGACCTTCCCTTGATCTAGTGGTCGACATGATTTCGAGACTTCGACACTTTGAGACTCGAGGTTATAGAATTTTTAAAAGGGTTCGATTCTCTCAGAGTTAAACTTCTCGAAGTGGTCAACACCAGAGGACCCTGACTAATGACTGAGATTTCAACTGAGCCTCCTATCAGATCGAATGGTCGACGATACTTTGTGACTTTGACCTTTTTCATGTTTTTTCCCTGTCTCCCAAAAAATCACCGAAGTGACGAAGTTCCTTATTATTCCATCTCCTACTCAGCTTCAATCAACAATTGATGATTGACAAGTTTGATCTGATGGTTATGACTTAATCTCTCTCGGCCTTTGGTTTCACCTTTATCTGACGGTCCTCGTTCACCCTTCTTCCGATATAAATATCCATAACTCCTTGATTCCACGGTGGTGATTGCTCTCGAATTCAAAAGGGGATGGTCACAACTCTATGATCCTTTACAAAGTATCTCTGTCTGCATGACACTCTATATTATACATAATTTTTGAAACACTATCTCTCCTAAGCTTCAATATTTCAAGGACATATTCATTCCTAACCATAATACCCTATCCAACAGTTTCGGACCATACAAGTCTGGTGTTTCAACCTGAAGCTCTGATACCAATCTGTAACATACCCAACCACCCACAAGCTGGGCACACTGCTTCAAGCCCGCTCTGGACTAATTTTGACTTCTAATCTAACTTTTAATTAACAAATATGCATGAAGTATTCACATGCATAGATCAATATTCATGCTACAACATAAAATAAATGAACCCTATGTCATACATAGAAATAACCAAAAAACATGCATACTATGGATACAAAATTCATAGATAAATAATTACACAACAAAATAAATACAAAATTAAATAAAACCATAACAGAGAGCACTTATCTTTAATGAAACAAATCACCAACTGGCTGCAGACTAAGGACGTTCCACCCAACCATAGACACTTTTGTTCCAAGTCTCAACAACAATGTCACCCCCGAGCCAGGGCTATGAATCCACAAGGATGGTTCCATAGTTTCATTCGGCTTCCCATACCAATCAACACTCAACCTATCACAGGCTTTTCAGCACCCACAACAATCCAAATTACACCAACTCTCTTCTACCTAGCCTGCACAACCTAAGAGAATGGACCCCCTTATCTTCCACGCAGTCCCTCAGGCTGTCCATCTCCTTCCAGGGATCCAGTGCATCTGATCAAGAATATCCATGCTGGGACTCTAAGTATTCGCAGCTGTGAGAAAAGTTGAACACATGCCAAAGCATCTCAGACATGCAGGCCTTAATTCATGGCTGAAATACACCTGCAATATCTACAGCTAACAAAACCATGGCTCCTCTTCAATAATTAGTTTTCCCTTCCCAAGCCAAACACGAATGAGGAAAGACGAGTGGGTGAAAGAGTGAATGGAGAGAGAACATAGTGAAAGGTGTGAACAATGAAAAATGAACCATGAGTAAGTGACTGAATGAGTGAAGAAGAAGACCCCCACCATAGACCAAAGATGGGTTTATGTATTTCTTGGAATTAAGGAACCACTTGACCTTCCCCCCAAGAAGCTCATGTAACTGTTATTCTCCATTAAAACAAAAATGGGTAAATAAAATATAAAATAAATCCTTAGCCCCTCAAGCCGCCTCTCTTGTGAAATCATAGCCCCCTATAACTCTTGTCCTCGTCCGTCTAGCATCCAATGATGTATTTATTATTAATAATGATAAAACATTACATTTACTAGGCACACTAGCCTCCTTCAATTTTTTGGGCACTCTGGCCTTTCATGGATTATCAAAATACATTATTTAATACGAGGCTCAAACTCGGTGTGTTACATTCATATTCAACTACATTTTTAGTTTCTTCAAATTCTAAATGAAAATCATGACATGAAATGTTACCTCTAGGGGAAGTGAAAACAACACATGCACCCATACCTTCTTGGCACTTGGCCCCATCGAAATTCATCTTCCAAATGTTTTCATCTTATTTTTGAAGAGCTAATTATGCTGTAAGCACAATGTAGGATCCAAGTTCTTATTCAAAGAAAACTAATTCATTCGTGAGGTCCCACATATCCTCCACATGATATTTCCTCATTGGTTCTTTGTGTAAGATGAATAGCATACCCTGAAAAATTTAGAATAGGTGTGTATGGTAAATCCATCTAAATGATACCTCCAGGGTCAGTGGCCCACCTTCAGGATAGAAGAATTCCCCAAGCATCATGAAAATCGATGACCACCACATCCATTACCAAGAAAATATCTTGATGAGAAGCGAATCATACTCGAATATATTTCATTAATCCACACACTTTGATTTCCCTAGAGTCCACGTGACAAATATTCTTGTATGGTCTTGAATATTTCAAACCTAAAAATTCCATCACCTTGAGAGACAACACATTGCTCGAGGCTCTGGAGTCCAACATAGATTTCTGTAAGAGAAAGTCCTCAACTATAAATGATATGAAAAAGGGTTGGTTCTTTAGATTTTTGCTTCCTTTGTGCATAGTTTGGAGGATAATAGGGGCATGTTCACTCTCATTCACAAGATGATTTTCTTGAATGGCTAGTTCAAGCCCCAATTCTTTAATTTTATTCTTCACGAAAGGAATCCTTACTAGCTCAAAAATAGGAATGAGAATCTTGGCATTACTAAACCACCCTGTCACATCCAACATTATCTCAGGAGGGTTTTTGTTGAATAATCACTTCATGGTACCTCTACATCGGGTTTGGTTGGCCTTGCAACTTGATTATCCTTTTCTTTAGAATTGGAAGGTCCCGATTGATCTTGTAGAGGGTTACTCCTCTATATTACATAGGCTATAAATATCATTTCATTTTCATACATCTGATTTATCTCTTCTGAAGAATGAATTTCCCCAAATAATATAACTTCTCTCTCTTTTTCATCCTCCATTTACTATCAATTCTTATAATCGTGTCCATCGAAACAATTGTTATGGGTGTCCAAAGGTGTTTTTTTATTTTGATTATCTGATTGATAGGATTCCAAGTAGAAGGCACAATTATTTTCATCATGGAAACTCTTGCAAGCCCTATAGAAATAAGGATGTCCATTACCTATCATGTTGGTAGGTTCCAACAATGTAGGAGGTATATGATTTGGCGGTGGGCCATTGTGTCCACTTCTTGGCTGATACTTGTTCTAATGTTGATTTATTTCCATCTATACAATCATGTCCTGTAATGAACTAGTAGTTTGTGTAAATGTTACTTACATCTTTGCTACATGCTCTATGAGACTAGAGATAGCATCGAGAATAGGATCAAATGCATGGGAATCTGTTTTTTTGTGATCACCTTTGTCCCTAGGGAATTTTAATAGATTCAACTTCCCTAAGACGTTCCAACTTTCATCAATACTCTTGGCCTTGAGCTTGGCAGTGATGAGAGTTACAAGCTTAACATCATTGAAGAAGAAGCTAAAATTTCCTTGAAAAGAATTCATATAGTACATCAATATGGTGTCTAGAGTCATTTGGTGATTATGTGGAATATCTTGCCCCAATCTTATCAAATTTGTGGTTAAAATCATCAATGGTTTCATTCTGATTTCTCTTAATGTTAGTCAAAAAATTAAAAAGAAATCATGTATCTTTTCTTTTCCAACCATATTTCAAAGAAAACATTCTAGCATGCTTGAAAATAATTAATGTTATAATCAATTAATTATTAAAACCACTTTCTAAATTTTGTTTTTGATGATAAAGAATTTTTTTTATAGAGAACGTCAAGAGGACAAACTCCTATCATGGTGATGTGCATAATAAATTCATCTCGATGCTCTTTCGCATCAATATCATTATCACCATGAAATGTAGGAAAATTATCCAAAGAAGATGGAAAATCACGTGGATGACATCTAATGTTAGAGATCAAATGGTTTGAAAGCATCTATCGACCACAAAGAATCCATTTAATTTTGAGTTAGAGAAATTAAATCAACAAGTAATATTCTTATATCAAGTAATGATCGAAAACCTAACTAATTATTTACTTCCCTTGTCTTGAGCCCGTGCTTTCTTCTTTTTCAAATGAAATCAAGTTCAAGAATAAGATGAATCTTACCTTGGGTGTTTTTTCTTGTAGCGTACCTTTTTGTTGTATTTTCTTTCGATGTAGTCACCATATGAGAAAAAGAGGTTAGAAATAACAATAATCTCATCAAGATACAAATGTAAAGAACTTACCCAACATCCTAGTGGGATAACGTTGTTAAGAGCCATGAAACAAACCCACAAGGTCATCCTTAGCAACAATGCCAAAAAAGGTTACCGCCCAAAATAGCAGTCTTTGTAGAGGTGGTAATAGGGATAAGCACAACATGGGAAACACACCATTGTCACATTATCATAGTTTCCCCTTTATTTTAGGCCAACTCATTGAATCCACGATGGGTATCCAAATCCTCAGAAACAAACTTAGATAGTACTTCATGGTAGCTTGCGATACACTTCACTTCAAAATCCACACCTTAATATATGGTTAGATAGATCGATGCCAATAGAGTAACCAAATTCCTTGAGAATATTCAATTAAGAACTAGGGAGATAACTACCACAATATAAATAGGGTTAGAAGATAATTAATTAAGCGTTGATATCTAAAATAATAATGCTACAACAAAAATATAAATCAACACTATGATATGATCACTCTTTGGATGAAGAAACAAGTACCTTTTACCACACATGAGTGAAATATAATCACATAAACCAAGAACAAATGATATAATTGAGTTACCTCTTGATCATATGATGTAAATTGAACCCGATTTCTACTATCCACAAATTCTAGAATTTGATCTGTGATAAATAATGCATAAAGCATATATTTTGGGTGAAGAAGAACACCCCAAGAGTGTCTAAAAGAAAATTTAATGATAACCCTTGGTTACTTTGGATAGGAAAATGAATAAACTATGTTAAACTTGCTAGAAATATTTTTTTCATTGATGTCAAAGATAGGGGAGACTACACATGCCTAAGATAAATATTGCAAGATGGATATTGTTGGAAATATTGTTTTTGGATTTTTGATGCTCAGTTTGGATACCTTATCTTTGAAGGCCTTTTAGTCTAAAAACCTATCTCAAATGGAAACATAGGATATATGGTTGAAAACATTATTCCAATACCTTTCCAACAATATATGACACTCTCTCTAACTCCATAGGAATAAGGCGATATAAAATATTTTGTCAGGTCTTCCCAACTAGAAAGTACAGGTCGACCCAAACAATTTTACAAGTTGGCTCCATACGTGAACGAAAAAACACTATAAATACATGATAGATGTGTGCATTTGAAGAGTATCCAAGCAAGAAGAGAAAGTACAAGCGCAAAAAAGAGATCTAAGGTGTGCAAGAGGAGTTGGGGATTATTCTTTGGGTCTAAAGGTGTGCAAAAGGAGTTTTCATGGAGTTTTAAGGGTACTATCAAGGACTAAGATTTATGATGACAAAAACTGCAATTTTTTGAGGGTGTGATTTTGTAGTCTGGAATTATATTATGCGAATAATACTATGAGGTTTGCTAGGGTATGAAGTCTAAATCTGACTAGGATTTGAAGCTATGTCTGGGGTATGAAGAAAGGAGAGGAATTGAAACATGAAAGTTAAGGGTATGATGATGTTGTGAAATGCATGAAGTATGAAGCAGGTACATGAATTCAAAATTACTCTATGTATGAAGATATTAGATTGGTTCCTATATAAGTCTTACTGAGTCGATGCTCAACTGAAGAGATTGTGTCTCTAGTAGGTTGGTGCATACACAAGATCTTGCTGAGTTGGTGCTAAGTAGAAGATATTGGTGTCTCTAGTAGGTTGGTGCCTACAAAAATTTATAAAGAATTTTTTTTGTGGTTTTATCCCACAAGAGTTTCCAAATTAAACTATGTGTATTGTGATTTGAGTTTACATGCATTTATTGTTTTAAAGCTAATGAATGATTGTTGAATGCTCTTTTAAAGTAAAATGTGTCTTACATCGATTCACTCCCCTTCTTAGTATAAGCATAAGTTCAACAAAAATATCCCATAAATGAATTATTTCATGAATGAATGAATAATAACCATGCAATTAGCTTGAACTTGCAAAGAGAGGTGGTGAATCCCCCTACGCTTTCACCAAAAATCTCCAAAATGTAAAATAACAACTATAACAAATATGAATCACTCATGAGACAAATTTAACCATTAGAAAGTGTTATTTATAAACAATCCAAAGGTGAAATATAAGATAGGGTAGGGTTGATTTCACCTTTTAGGGTTAGATTTTCTTTGTAGAAATTTAATTTTTATAATTGATAAAATTCTTAAATCATCCCACAAAATGTTAGATAAAACCTTTAAGAACAAATTCATGGGATACTTTTCCCTATTAGGATAAAATATCGACAATTTACTATAAACCCTTGGAAAAAAAATGTCTAGAAATTTTAAATGAGCAGTTAACTTTGCACTAGATAATAAATAAATATTTTTTAATGGTATATATTTTATATTTTTTTGTAATTTGATGTTTTATATAACATAAAAGAAAATATTTTAATTTCTATGGGTTTTGTGGTTGGTTGTTTGAAGTTAAGCTTAGTTCATTGTTTCCACTTACGGATTATGGGATCAAGAAGTATGCCCCTCTAAGAATTGGTTATTCAATGTTTATGGGTTACAATGGGAGACTAGTACCTCAAGGCTAGTAGTCCCTTTTCTGATCAAGACAAACCATGACAACCAAGGGCCTACAAGAAGGATTTCCTTAAGGGAATAACCTTCACCAACAATATCAACAAAATATTTGAAAGAATACTTAAAACCCTTGTTTTGGAGTATTAAACTAATCAAGACAAGACATAAGCACTTACCAATTCATTTTAAGGAAGATGGAAGAGATAAAAACCCCTAGACGTCCTCCTTCCAAGTAGTTGTACAACTCCTCAATGGATCAATCTTTCTAAAATTAGTAGAAACTTGAACATTCACAATAGTGTTTGAAGTAAAAGAAATAACCAAGAAAGAAACAACTCCAAGAATTGATGCCAAGAAACACCCAATAAAAAATATTCTTTTAATAGCTCCAAATAATATACAACCATTCACAACAATTTGGATTGAGAAAAAAAACTATATATTTATCGATGAAACTCACAAATCCTTCACTATTTTTATTCCCTAAAATAAACCTAAAGAAATAAAATAAAAGATACTTATCATCCACATAACTTTGGAGACTAAGTCAAATTAAAAGTAAAATATGCTTTACATGGGAGACTAAGTCAAATTAAAAGTAAAATATGCTTTACATGGGAGACTAAGTCAAATTAAAAGTAAAATATGCTTTACATGTGCGAAACCCTCATTTAAAAAAACCTGACACCACCTTTGAAGGGAATTGATTTTCCCTTGGATCCTGAATGTTTCCATAAAAAATACTTCACAACATACTTGGGAAGCCTCCCAAATGAGTAAACCTTTAACCCATCGAATTATGAAAAGGTGTTTAATGTTACCCTTTAATGTAAACAACTCCTTTAGAAGGTGTTTAACATTACCCTTTAAGTCACCTCCTTATGAAAAGTATTTTAAGTTATATCCCATCATGAAAAAGACACTTTAAGTGAGTGTCAAGTCACTTATGAAAAGGTGGAAATATCCACATGAAATTGGACAGATCCTTAAGATGGGTCACAAGTGTTCCACTTTAAATTATGTCCAATCGCAACTGTCAAGATGGGGGTCATGGTTACTCATGGAAGCATAGCTCCAACAAAAGTGTTGATGGGTGTTGCAACAACAATACTGATGGTGATGGGTGTTGCAACAACAATACTAATTGGTGTTGTAGCATATGTTCAACAGATGTTGCAACAATTGGTGTTGCAACAAATCGTGTTTCAGCAACCGAAAATTGTGTTGTAACAACTGGTGTTGCAGCAACCAAAAATCATGTTACAACAACTAGAAAGCATGTTGTATAAATAGCTTGACAAGGTTGATGGTGTCGTAGCAGTTGAAATGAGGGGTGTTGCAGCAATGTTATGCCATTGCAACAACTCTTCTATCATACCTATGATGTTTTCTTGGAAATATATCTTAGCATTCTATCATTGGAAATTATAAAAGGTCATCTTTCCCTAATTACACTAGAAAAACTACTTAAAATGACATAAGTTGTGAAGATGCGTACCTGAGGAAAAAATACATCATTACACTCAAAATTAGGCTAGAAGGGTGGGAGAATGTGGTACAAAAGGAAAGGTAAAAGGTGTGAAAAGGATGGCATTTCAGACACCTGTCATCTCCCCCCTACCAAAAGTGTTGCATCTCCTCATGCAACCAGGTTGATCATTTTGAATCTACATGAGAGTCATTGTAATGAATATTTTTTAGGCTGAAGTTTGAGTGTCCCTTGTCAAATTCTTTGTAGTACCCCCCATTTTTTGCAATTATTTTCCAGCAACCTTCTTCCTCATTTTTGCATAGGTCATAATCATTTTGGTATTCTAGTGAGAGAAACCAAATTAAAAGGTAGAAAAATATGAACCCTAACCACTTGTTTCCACATGTTTTCATGTAGTGAATGTACTTACTTAGCCATTTTAATGCCACTGTAAAATTGTGATAATTGAAGGCATATCACTGCCTCATCTCCATTGTGGTTTGTTCCCATATCTCTCTACTTCCCTTTTAGGCATCTCACATCAAATATTCTATGTGTTGGATGAAATCATAGATGGATCCTTATCTATTGCTAGTCAATATGGGTGCATGTGTTTGATAATTAACCCATGTATAATGTGAGATAAGAAAAATCTGGGGCTTAAGGAATGTTTTTTGATCCATAGGCTACAATTCTCATTTTATTGGGAAACATACAAGGAATCCTTCCACTGGACATGATTGCTCATAAAGGATGTGAAGGCCCTCAATTGTATGTATCCCACAAAATGAATTGTATTATATTGTGGGTCAAAATCCAGAAGAAGGTTGTGTTGGTAAAGTTAACACAACATGTCCTTATCTTCCTTTCTACTCTCATAATACACCTTTAAGAAGGTTTTTGGATAGGTCGCCTTGTAGGGCCTTTTTGTTTCCACTGCTCTAAACTAAATAGACAAGGGAGGTCCTTTGTATTTCATTTAAAAAGACTGAATAGATAAGGGAGGGTTTTTTATAGCTGAGGATGGCTCCCAAAAGGGAGCTCATATGCCATTTTTCTTCCCTTAGAAGTTTTATTTGGGCTAGTAGCTCAGAGACCCCATCTACATCCCTCTTTCATCGTTCCCATTTGCATCGATGGATTGTTAGTTTGTAATCCCATCTCTACCTTAGGTTATATATGGCCTGCCTACATTGTTCCGGAGGGACTATTCCTTTTTCATAGGATGCAACTATGCTTTTCCATTTGGCCAGGTTGGCCCTCAGCTAGAAGTCATCCTCAATGTATATCTGAATCCCAATATCTTTCGCACATGGCCATTCTATATGGGTTTCCACATGTATATTTTCAAGGGGTGTTACCTCCTCAATTTGGGCTCCTTGGTCTTGGGTCACAATACTCTCATTTTGGTTCTCATCATCCCTTCTTTCTAGGGGTGCCATTTATTCTCCATCAATGTCTACCTCCAATAATCGATTCTCTAGTTTATCACAAACCTTCTGGTTGAAATAAACCACTTGAGCAGGGAAATCAAGACTCATTTGGCCTCCTTTCAATTTGTCCTTCAACCTCTTCATGACCCATTTCATTTTCTGATTTATCCTTTTTAAATTAAAATTATGTTGCATAAGGGTAGTGTTGGCATAGGGGCAGACCCAAGGTTCAATGCTACAACAATGCACCAACAAAACCCTAATTACTGGCCCTTTCAGCAACACCTGCGAAGTATATGAAGTCTCACCCAAGGTAGAGGCAGGGGTGGTTGCAGGACTCAGAGGTCTGCAACCTTATCTAGGACACAGATCTATGATTCTAACACTTAACAGAGCACTCAACATTTAACATTCATAAATATCCAGTCTTAGTTGCAGTGCAGTTAAACCCTAATTATAGAGTATCACAATATTCATTCAGATCTAAGGTACTTAAGCACTAAGCATGTGTACATAATTCAGATCTAAGATCCATCCACATTATTAAGCACTAAGCATCAACAAATATATCTATCATTCATCTATATTAAATCACTAAGCAAGTAAACACATAAACACATCAATACATCGCACAAATCATAGCAGCACAACATGTACATGGTTCACCCCCACCCTGGGGCTATGTCCACCAACTCTTCTCTTCTTTATTATCTTTGGTCAAGATTCTTACAGGCACATAGCATCCATGTTATACTCCGTAGAATACAAAATATCTACGTGCACTCTGCCAGATCCTCCTTCTTCTAGCTAGGGTACATCACCAAGCCTTCACACGGTCTCTTATAGCTACTTGCACTAGCCTTGAAAGCCTCACACAATACACACAAAGCACTTACAACTCTTGATCGCATAGATCCAACTCTAGCACTTAAATCACCAGACTACTAGGTCTCTAGGTCTCTAGGTCTCTTTTATCCCTTTCTTACATCACTTAGCTACTTATTTATACATTACAAAATAGGCCTAAACATGGGTAAACCCATGGGTTGACATCCCATACCCATTACATAATCCTGAATCCCAAAAAGGACCCTAAAAGGGGATGAGATCCCATGATCTCCACTTCGTCTTGCGCTCTGCCTTTGACAACCTATCGAAGTCCCAAAATTAGTTCAAACATGATCAAGAATCCTCAAAACTTAGTCAAAGGATAACAAGTCCCTAACACTCACCTGTGACTCATCTCGAGTCACTTTGATTTGATTAGTTCTGCTTCAAAATCCTCGATCTTGGCTCGATCTGCTTCGACTTGTTGTTGTGCCACAACCTCATATTCAACGAACTCTTGGATGACTGCTTCATTGATAGGTCCCTCTAGGCTTTGTTCAACTATAGTGACGACTTGCTTCAGTTCTGCTCCTTGACCTTCGATCTCTGTGAACAGTTGGTAAGCCTCATCATGTTCAGGTTGGAGCCTCTGAGTTACTTCCATAACTCTGCTTTGAATAATATGGACCTGCTACTAGGCAGTGCGCTGCTCTTGGGATCACTTCATTCTTTCCATAGCTGACAGGGTCTTCAACTACACCTGTATTGTCTTTGCTTGTTGCTTCGCTTCTTATAGCTGTGAGTCCAATGCCTTCAATTCTGGATTCTCAGTGAGTCATTCATAATTCTAGGCACTATGATCACTCAGTTTCTTGCATTCCAGGGAAAGGACTTTTATTCTTTCAACTACGCTTCGAGTAGTTTCTTCTCTTTGATCCATTACATCCTACGGAGTGTTGGGTACGATGCATATCTCTAAGTATTCTATTCATTTATGTAGATGTTGGATTGCTTCTGCGAGCTACTCTACTTGATGCGTGACTCATTCTTCTTCCTATGGTTCTAATCCTATCATAGAGTGGAGTGATCTGTTGACTGCTTATTTCACTTCGAGTTGCTCTATGAGAAACTATTCTTCTTCTTGTTGCATCTGTACTTTCTCTTCTTCAAACTTTTCCTGGAGAGAAACCTTCTCATGTTCTGCAAGTCGGCGTTGTTCTACAATTATGCCTTGCACTTGCTTCAAGGCCTAGGTGGATTGTTTTGTTTCTTCTTGAGCACGACGAAGGTGAGCTTCGATCGCATCAGCTAGTCGATGGAGTTGGGTTGGCTCATCTACCAACTCTGGTTATCCTGATGGCAGGGGCGCAATGGACGGTTATACTATTCCCAACGACTATATTTCTTTGCCAATGCGAAGTGCCATGTAACGCAGTTTTGATATCCCGATGAAGTTCCAATTTTGGAATTTTCCTTTTGCAAAGTTCCCTCTGGAACCTTCTGTAAATTTTTGATCTTAGCTCTCTTCTTACTTAGTTTTGAGCCTTCTTTCTAGTGACCTTTGTCTCGGTATTCCTTTTTCCAGTCCGATTCTTATGTTATTTTGGCAGAATAACTTTGCACTGGTGAGATTTTGTCCTAGAAATCAAGGGTAATACTTCATCTGTTTATGGAATAGGTACTTTAGTCTTATGTGGGTCTTCTAGTGTTATTCCCACTTCGACATCCAAGTCTCTGGTTTTAAATAGATTTTATCGGTTCTCCTATTCTTCAATCAAGTGTGCAATCCTCCTAGTCATGAAATCTTTCAACTCTTACTTATTTTGTTCTAAGACTTCTTCTTCTTTCCTTCTGGCCCGATCTCCTTCAATCCAAGGTTTCCCTAGTAACATATAAAATAGAGGATTGTTCTCAATAAATTTAACATCTTCAAATTCTTCCTTTGTCAAAGTTCCATGAGCACTCATAGATATCTGGGTAAGTCTTCCACATAGGGTTATCATCTTTCCTCTGAATAATCTTATTCCTCCCAATGAAGGAATCATAGCAGTCTCCCCTAAAAGTCCCCATGTTCTTTCTGTCATGATAGTCACCTTTGTTTCATCATCCATAACACAGTCAATGTCGAAGTCTCCTATTCTTGTTTCAATGCACTCTTTTTCTTTGAAGATCTCTGATAAGTTGATATGTTGGTGGAAATTCAGGGTTTCTTTCATCTCTAGAAATACTTTTTCTAATTATTTCTGGGGTTCTTCCATAATCTCAGTTGATTAACCTTTCTCATGGTCTTCTTGTCCCATATTCATCCTTTCAACCTTAGCAATCATTCTAGGGAAATCCAAAACTTCATGGTCCATATCTTTGCAACAGAGACAACTAGGTCTTCTTGTAGGGCATTCCTTAGCAATATTTCCTAGTTTTCTGCAACTGTAACAAAGGGTTAATCCTCTCTTTCTTTTAAATGATTCCCAGCCTTTCCTGTACTGCGCACTAGGATCATAGTAGCTAACCTGCAAAAACTTATTTCTAGGATCCTACATCCATTTGTTAGTCCAAACATTCTCTCTATGCATAGGTATAACATATCTTTCACTATTCTTATCAGATCTACTCATATCAAATCTTCTTTCTTCTATCAGTGCCCTAGTTTTCAAGCTAGGACAAATCTTATAAAACATACCTAGATCCATACTTTAGAAAAAAAAAATTCCACTAATCTTATCTTCAACAGAGCACAAAACTTCCAGATATAAAAAAATTCACTATTCTTACCTCTATCAGAGAACAAGGAGTTCAGATCTTACCTCTTTTCTTCAGATCAAAATTCTTTTCTTAGCACAGAGATTCACAGATCGAGTAGAATAATGTGCACTATAGAGATAGATCTACACACATAGATTTCATAATTTCAGGTCAGATCTTCCCACAAAGCTTCATTTTCCTCAGTTTCCGGCAATCACAGTTTCAGATCAGATCTTCGCACAAAGCTTCTTCTTCCTCAGTTCCTAGGAATCACAATTTTAGGTCAGATCTTTGCACAAAGCTTCTTCTTCCTCAATTCCCATCAATCACAGTTTCAGGTCCCAACAACAGAACCATTTGTTGGCACAGGGGTAGACCCAGGATTCAATGCTACAACAAAGCACCAAAAAAACCCTAACTACCATCGCTTTCGGTAACACCTACAAAGAAGATGAAGTCTCACCTGAGGTAGAGGTGGGGGTGGTTGCATGACTCAGATGTCTACAAACTTAGCTCGGACAAAGATCTGTGATTCTAACACTTAACAAAGAACTTAGCAGTTAACATTCATCAATATCCTATCTTAGTTATAGCGCAGTTAAACCCTAATTACAGAGTATCACAGTATTCATTTAGATCTAAGGTACTTAAGCACTAATCATGTGTACATAAGTCATATATAACATCCATTCACATTGTTAAGCACTAAGCATCAACATATCTGTCTATCATTCATCTATATTAAATCACTAAGCAAGTAAACACATAAAAACATCAATACATTGCACAAAGCATATCAACAAAACATGTACGTGGTTCACCCCCACCCTGGGGCTACGTCCACCAACTCTTCTCTTCTTCATTATCTTTGGTCAAGCTTCTTACATGCACATAGCATCTAAGTTCTACTCCGTAGAAGACAGGAGATGTGGGCGCACTCTACCATATCCTCCTTCTTCTAGATAGGGTACAACACCAAGCCTTCACATAGTTTTTTACAGTTACTTGCACTATCCTTGCAAGCCTCACACAATACGCACAAAGCATTTACAACTCTTGATCACATAGATCCAACTCTAGCACTTAGCACACCGACCTACTAGGTCTCTAGGTCTCTTTTCTCCCTTTCTTACATCGCTTAGCTACTTATTTATACATTAAAAAATACACCTAAACATGAGTAAACCCATGGGCCGACATCCCATACCCATTACATAATCTTGAATCCCAAAAAGGGCCCTAAAAGGGGTCGAGATCCCACGATCTCCACTTCGTCTTGTGCTCCACCTTCGACAGCTTGCCAAAGTCCAAAAATTAGGTCAAACATGACCAAGAATCCTCAAAACTTGGTCAAGGGACAACAGGTAGAGTGTAATGGTCTTAAGATATTACCTGGAATAATTTGTTTCTTACTCTGCCTAAGAATTTTCCTCTTAAAGGGTGTAGTGTTCTTTGATGTTGCAACATGCTTCCCTTTCATTTTCTCTACCAAATTTTGTTTTGCAGTGAGATTTTCACTCTCAACTCTTGGTTCTTGTGTTGGTTGCAACAATATTTTTTTCCTCAATTTCCACTTCCCCTACTGGTTCTTGTGTTGTAGTAGGGATTACTTATTCAAACCTTGTTGGTTCTTGTGCTGCAACATGCTTTACCTACTCAATTTCTATCTCCCCTATTGGTTCTTGTGTTGCAACAAGGTTTTCCTCCTCAATTTATATCTCCCCTATTGGTTCTTTTGTTTCATCAAGTTTTTCCTCCTCAATTTCCATTTCCTCTGCTGGTTCTTGTGTTGCAACATGGAATGTTTCCTTGGTTGAGGCATATGTCCTTCTTTCTTTGGAATTTTTACTTCTGGTAGTGCTTTGGTCTTTCTCCTCTTCATGGATTTTCCCTGATATTTTTCTCCTTTCTCTTTTGGTTATTTTGGACCTAGGGTTTCAATCTCTTGTGCCTCAATAGATGTTGTATTTCCCACCTCTTTCATTTCTTCCACATGTCAGGGAAGACTCACAATTTCTCCCCATGCATCACATGTTTCCTCAAGTACATGCATTACCAAAATCTTAATGAGCCCATGGTATGAGAGATAGTCTCGTGGTCTCTTGCATTTTTTCACACTATGGTACATTTGTTGTAATAATTTCTAGAGGAAGAAGGGGACGTTGATAAAATTATAGCATCGAAGATGTTTTAGGAGCTTTACATGATACCAAAAAATGATTATGTGGCACCCTTCATAGGTGAGGTATTTCTAAATATGGTATGTAACTTCTACCCAGGGTGGAGATAGCGAGTCTCTATCAAAGCCACTACCTTTTCTCATCAATTCTTCTCCGTCTTCCGTAAATTCATCCCTAGCATTAAGAAATGGCAGTTTTTTGGAAAAAAAAAAAAACTCCTTCTTGTGGAAGCCCTATCACTACAAATATTTCCCCTTCATTCACAATTACTAGTAATCTATAGACTCAGACCCTATTCTCCTGCAAACTGAGTGAAAATTCTAGATCAATTTCCTCATCGAACCCCTGTAGCTTGTCTACATACACTGTCCATCTTGCAACTTGAAAAATTCTCCACACTTCCTCATTGTCCCTCAGCAACCCCGCATTAGGTTCATGATGTATAATAGACCCACCCATGGCTTCCTTAATGATATTTTCTAGTAGGAATGGTAGCTCATTTTCCTGGTGACAGAGGAGGACTTTCAACCTATGTTTATGGAAAATAACGGAAATTATGAATTTACCACCTTTCTTAGAGTGAGTTGGTTGGAATGATGGGAAAAAATGAATGATGAAAAAACAATGTAGAACTAGAGATATGGAGGTATTACTATCAATGTAGAACTAGAGATATGGAGGTATTACTATCATGTGATTGGTGGGTGGGAAGGTCATATGTTGAGGTGACGGGGGAGATAAATGGAAATAATGGATAAATTGGGAAAGTAATCAATTACGCATGGTAGGGAGTTGGGTCAGTCATGTCAGTTCTTATGTCATTAAAGTTTTGTGCATCGTGTCAGACAACTGTCTTAGGTTGATGGAAAATTGGTCTGGACTGTTGGTTTTCATTGATGTCAAACCTTGGAGAGTGATATTGTAGATTGATGTCAACTCATAGTGATCGATGTCAACCCTTGGAGAAGTCTGGTAGCGAATTCCGGTAGCACAAATAAATGGGTAAGAGACTTGAGTCTATTTTAGGTATAAAGGAATGGAGATCAATGAATTTATAGGTAAGACTATTCTATATGGATATTATATGTCATTCCATTTCTAGTGATATGTGGCAGAAAAAGTGCGGCAAAAAAACCACGATAGAAAAAGTGCAGTGGAAAAACCATGACAGAGAAAGTGAGGTAGAAAAATCGCGGCGGAAAAACTGCGGCAGAAAAGGTGCGGAAGAAAAATAATGGTAGAAAATCCATGGTAGAAAAAGTGCAGCAGAAAACTCGCGCAAAAAAATCGCGGTAGAAAAACCGCGACAGAAAAACCGGAATATAAAAAGTACGGCATAAAAATCGTGGTAGCAAATTCACAGCAATAGAATCGCAATAATAGTAAAACCATGACAACAGAATGCTACAAGAAGAAAAATGTATGGTTTTCATATGTGTGGTGTTGAATCTATGAATTTGGTTGAGGGTTTGCCTTGTAAATCTATTGGATGCCCTCTTGGAAGTTTAGGGCTTGTTGTAGAGATGATGTGAGGAAGATCTATTGAAGTTTAGTATTGGTTCATGTTTGAGGGGTTTTGGTTGAGGTATGTTGTTGAAGTTATTGGTACAAATAAAGGTTGTATAATAGTGAGGTTATGGCACATGGTTGATGTGAGGATTTATGGTATTTGATTTATGGAGAGTGTGGTGCATTGATAGAGGTATCTTGTTGGTTATCTTGGTGTATGTTATTGGTATATGGTATAGGTATATGATTGGGTACATGGATGAGATACATACTTGAAGTACATGGTGATCTTGATACATCTTGTTGAGGCATAGTTTGTTTTGGTGTTGATACATGATTGGTACATGTTGTATGTTATCTTTGTATAGTCTTGATGTACATAGTTGATATACATGATTGATGTGCATTGTTGGCACATGGTTTGAGTGATATTATTTTGATTTTGGGTATGATATCTATGTTATCAGATCTAATATATTGAGGAGAGTATTGGTACATGTTGTTGGTGTATTTAGTTTTTTTGGTACATGAAAGGTACATGTATAGGTTGGTTACAGAACAGTGACACGGGTTGATTACAGGTCAGTGGCACAGATTGGTACATGTTTACAACAATATATATCACAGTGACAGTGTGACAATGATTCCATCATTCTACATATATTTCAGGGCGATTGGATAGGGAAAGGATAGGTGGTTGTAGCCACCTTCCGGTTGTAGTTGGATAACATAGGGGGTTGTAGCCTCCCTCTAGTTGTAGCCAAATAATTAGAGAGTTGGAGCTTCCCTCAGGTTGTAGCCTGAGAAACTAGGGGGTCGGATCCTCCTTCCAGTTATAGATGGAGAATTG
The DNA here is from genome assembly GCA_010110895.2 of Picea sitchensis. NCBI lineage: Eukaryota > Viridiplantae > Streptophyta > Pinopsida > Pinales > Pinaceae > Picea > Picea sitchensis. The sequence continues at coordinate 100,708 of SNQJ01S0023584.1, forward strand.
GAAGTTCGTGCTTCCTTGAATGTAATTCTTGACATATAAGAAAATCATTCCTTGATTTTCTCCCGCATAGGGTTTCCATGTAAATATTGGTGTATTGTGCATTGTGTGGATGTGTTTGTTATTTTTTATTATGCACTAATGAATGTTAATGTTTATGATACAATAATATATCGATGATGAAAAAATGAACATGGTTGAATAAGTAAAAGAATATACATTGTGGTTTAAAGGATTAATAATTGGTATAATTTCTCATTATGATTCATTCCCCCACTCAGTAATCCTTTACAACATGTATATGGAAAATCCTGTACCTTTTAATTCTTACCTCACATGTTGATCTAAATCATACATCCATTATTGGATGGCATATCGTCATGGATTGTTGCACTAGTTTTTGAGTCATATCAGTTGGTGGTTCATTAATGACCAAAATTTATGGTGAGGTGGCCCTTGGATGTGATGTCACCATGTCAGTGAGTGTCACTATGTCAATAGGTTTTTCCATGTCAACAGATGTCTCAATGTCAGTGAATGTCTCCACATCACAAGATCATCATTCAATGTTGGCTATGTGTCACAATATGTCGCGACATCAGGGTGTTGCAATAGTCTATAGTGTTACATCCATGGAAGGTGTTGCAAAAATTGATGGTGTTGCAAAAATGTGGGGTGTTGCAAGATAGGATGTGTTGCAACAACTGACAATTGTTTTGCAGCAATGCAGGGTGTCTCAACAAGTGATGGTGTTGCAACAACGTGGGGTTTTGCAGCATCAGGATGTATTGCAACAACTATCAGACATGTGTAAACATCGGGATGTGTTACAACAATTGTTAGTGGTGTTGTAGGATCCACTCATGTGGACAATATCAAGGTTAGTGTTTCCCCAAACCTTGTTGATACCTCTTAAGAATGCCTCCTAGGACAATGAACTTTTGTACAATCAGATTCTATGCCCAGTAGCTATAAATGGAGTTCTGGATTCAACTATGGTTTAGAATTTTACTAATCCATTATCATACACAACATCAATCTCATAGGGGCCCAACCATCGAGTACAAAATTTTTCTTTGAAGTCCTTGAATTTAGAGTCGAACAATAAGGACCAATCTCCAACTAAGAACTCCTTTATTTTATGAATTTTTTATGCCACTTAACACTTTTGTTGTTGAATAATGGACGTGTGATGTAAAGAAGCTAAGTGAAGTTTTTTCAATTCTCTAAGTTAACAAAGGAACTAAAGTTGTGCTTTGGATATATCCATGCCTAGTTGAAGTGCAGCCCTCAGAGTCTTCACTTTGACCTCTATGGGAAAAACAACTCACTTCCCAGACACCAACTTCTATGGGGTGCATCATGTGGTGTTTCTCCAATTAGTTTTGTACTCCGATAATGCATCTGGAATCCTTGAGATGAAGTTGAATAGTCTTTGTCAAGATGTTCTCAAGGATTTTATTTTCCCCGTCCACCTGCTTATTGGTATATAGATGATATGGCGTGGTTATCCTGTGCTTAATATAGTAGATCTTTGTGATGGTTCTAATATGCTTGGAGTTGAATTGAGCTCCCCCATATGTAGAAATATCCTTGGGTATCCCATACCTGATGAAGATTTATCTATGGATAAATTTGTGCCACAACTTGTTATGTTATTGTCGGGAGGGATTTTGCTTCCATCCACTTGGTGACGTAATCTATGCAGACTAGGATGTAATATTTTTTTCAATATGGAGGGTTATTAGGCCGTATAAAATCAAGGGCCCATTTCTCAAAAAGATATACTACTAATTGTTTCTGTAGAGACATTTTATTTGACTAAACTGGGTGCCCCATTCTTTGGCAATCATCACACCTTCTTACATACTCCTTGGCATCGTGGAAGACAGTGGGCCAGTAATACCCAAGGTGAAGTAATTTATAACCAGTCCTCTTATCTACGAAGTGTCCTCCATGGGGTTTGTCATGACATACCTTCAGGATCATGTCATAAATCTCTTCTTCCCTTACATAGCATTGGATAACATAATCCAATCATGTGTAGAAGAGACATCCTTGATCCAAGAATACCTACAAATTTGCTTGATGATCCTCTGTCACTCCTTTGGAGTTAGGTGTGATGAGAGGTTTCCCGCAACTAAGTAGCTAGAAACATATGCAAACCAAAATAAGTTAGTAGATAATGCGAAAACATGTTTATCAGGAAAAGTATCCTCAACTGGGGGTGCATTTCCATTATTGACAAGATGAGAAAGAAAGTAAAAAACAATGTTATATTTCCTTGATTTGTCCATGACGGTAATGTCAAATTCTTGTAATAGTAGAAACCATCTTTTCACCCTTCCATGAGTGTTAGGTTTATTCATTAAATAATTTATGGCAACATGATCAATGTGTATAGTTATATGATATCCAGTTATGTAATGAAAAAAATTATTTATAGCATAGATGACAACACGAAACTATTTTTCTGTGACCATATAATTTATCTCAATAGGTGTAATATTCTTACTGATAAAGTATATTGCTTATGGATTACGTGATTCTTCTTTTTGTCCAAGCACAACTTCAATGGTGGAGTTTGATGTGTCTGTGGATATGTGAAATGGAAAGAACCAATCTGGTTCCCTTAAGATAGGTGTTTTTCTCAACTTCCCCTTTAGTTATTCAAAAGTGCTTTGGCACCTATCAATCCAATTAAATTCAATATCCTTTGTGAGAAATAAGAATAAATGGCATGCAATTTTTGCAAAATTTTCCATAAAGCGTTTATAATATACACCCTTCCCTAGAAACATTATTACCTCTTTTTGTGTTTCAGGGGGTGGACTATTAAGGATTACCTATATATTTGTTGGATCAAACCATATTCTTGCGGAGAGATGTGATTCCCTAGGACAATACCTTTTGTTAACATCATGACGTACTTTTCATTCTTGAGAGAGACATTGGAATCTATGCATATCTTAAGAACTTTCTCTAAGTGAATGAGAGTTGATATGGAGGTGTCACATTATGTCATGAAATTGTACATCTACACTTCCATGCATTTGTGAATGACATCAAAACATATACCAATACATTCCCTCTAGAAGGCAGCTAGAGCATTGCAAAGCCTGAATGGTAACACCTTGTATACAAATGTCCCCCCATGGGAAGGTGAATGTGGTCTTCTCTTGATCCTCGGGTGAAATTTGAACTTGGTTGTAGCCACTAAACATGTCAAGGAAAGAGACTTACTTATTCCCTGGCAATGTGTCCAACACTTGGTCGATAAAGGGTAGAGGAAAACAATATTTATGGGTGGCCTTGTTTAGCTCCCTATAGTCAACATGGACCCTCCATTTTCCATTATTTTTGGAAACTATAACTATAGGCAAGACCCATTAGCTATTGGAGATAGAACAAATGAAATTTATGGAGAATAGCTTCTGTAGTTATTCCTTAAATATCGCCTTCAATGTTGGGTTCATCCTAGGTTGCGGTTAGCTAATGGGTATGGATTATTCTTTGATGTATATATGGTGTGTGCACAAGTCCAGATTGATTCCCTTGATATCTCCATAGTCCCAGGTGAAATCATTGCTATAACTTCTTAGGACCTTGATGGGTTGTTCCTTTTGTGATTCATACAATCGTCGATTAATGTTTAAAAAATTTCTTTGGCCAATCTCTATCGGCTGGGTTAGGGACTTAAAGATTTCAACAGTGGGTGTCTCTTATGGTATTGGTGGTGCATCAATTATGGGAAGGTTTTCTCTAGAATGTATTCTCAATATTTTATTAAGGTCATTTTGAGAAGATAATGAGGTTGAAGCTATAAAATCATTGATGACATCATCTTCTATCTTTTCCATGACAACAAGATATCTGTTTACTGAAAATACTTGTTGGGAAACCTCCTCATATTCATCCTCCCCATCATCCACCCAAATGGGTGATTTTAGGTCGATGTTGAGCTTGGATTGGGGATACAAAGAGAGTTTCTTTGTCGAATTTCCATGAAAAATTGTCATTCTCCTAGATCTACATCATGTATAGGAATCTTCAGTTTCCAACCATGGCCATCCAAAAATCAAAGGGTAGACACCTAAGGAATTCTTAATTTGTAGGACAATAAAATTAGTGGGATACTCCCAAGAGTCAAATGAGATTACTACACCCTCTAGAATTCCTTCTGGTTTTATAGTGGATTGGTCTGCCAACTATAATACATTTGAAGTCTATCTGAGGCCTATTAATCCTAAGGTTCTCATGGTTTCTCAAGTCATGACATTTATGGAAACCCCTAGGTCAATTAAGGTATTAGATATGGTGTTCCCTTTGATATAAACATATACTATGATGCTACCTAGGTATGAATACTTGGATGTGGAAATCAAGTTGAGCATTAAGTCTACCAACTTGCCTAATACATGCATTGTCTGGGTATCTTTCCTTTCTCTACCTATTTTTCGCAGACATAGTTCCCTAACATATTTTGAGTAGATTTGGATGTCATTAATATCCTTTAAGAGAGGGATTCAAACACCCACATTCTTAATTTCCCATAAGAAGACAAATTTTGGTTGAATAGGAGGTTTGTTGATATTTAGTCTTTTCGGAAAAGGTGGGTTTTGCATCTCCTTCTTGCCTTGATCTTGGTTCAAAGAAGGGGATTGTTCGATTAAGGGATTTTTAGGTGGAGATTATTCCTCATAAAAAAATTTGTTACAGGCGAGGCTTGATGATTTATTTTCTTCCCTTATCTTAAATTAATATCCTAACATTTTAGGGAAGAGATAGAGTAAGTAGGGTAAAACGAGAAACCAACAACATACACTTGTGATGGTTTTTTATTGAGGTTAGGGATAGATTGTGCAGGGAGTTGAGGTATAGGAGGAGGTTGATTAGTTTTTTGGATTTAGGGTGGAGGTTGTGGGGCTGCAGAATGTTGTGGTAGTTTTTGTTGAGTCCCCCCAAAAGACACTTTTCTCCACCCCTTCACCCAACAATTACTTTGGGGTAGCACAATCATCCATTGTGGATTGGATGGGTAACATTGTTGGGAAGGATATTGAATGGAGGTATTAGTCCAGTAATAATTTAAATATTTAGATTGGTCTGGAGATATACCTTGAGGTTGGGGTTTCCATGGTCTCTTTTACGTGATGAGACATAATTGTTTAGCCTCCCTGTTTTCTTCCTTTTAGATTACTTTCAAGCCAAGTAATGAAGGAAATTTACTAGTGGCATGGTCTTCTTTGAAAATACCACATATTTCAATTTGATCTGACGAACGCTCTATCAATGGATGCCTATTTCCTCATTTAAAAAAAAATTGGAAAAGTATGCTTTTTCCTCCTCTCGCTTCTTTTTCAGTTGTAGGGTATCTAACTAGGAGCTTAAGGATCTGAGTATATCCATCTTGAAATCATCCAACATGTTCCCAATATTATCTCGAGTGATTAATCCACTAGATGTCTTGTTGATCCTTATCAATGTTTCCCTTATCCCTTTTCTTGGTCATGAAGTCCCTCTAGAGTATCTTTGACACAACTTGTAGATAAATTTGTAAGGTTGTTGGTATATATCACCACCACCCATCAGGTTCAAGATGTCAATACAATCATCTTTGAATCCTCTTAGAGGAAATATTTGTTTAGTCTTTGGGTCCAACTGGTTTTTCCTTGACCATTGTAGATTGTACTTGAAATGTGATCCAGATGGATATTGGTGGCCACCCAATTATTCCAATTGGCTCCTCTTGTCTATTTTTGTTCAACACGTTCTTCTATACTTCTTTGTAATTGTAGGTTCTGCACATCTGGGGTGGTCTGAATTAACACACATCCTCCAGGTGGATACTGGTGGCCTCTTGCCTAATCCAAATGGCTTATTTTGTATTTATTCATGTTAGCACATCTTGTTGTACTTCTGGGGCCGTTTTGGAGGCCTAAACAATGTTTTTTTGGCTCTCCATGGTGAAACTGTAGATGGAGTCAAAGTTTGACAGTGAAATGTGTAGTTCTCTGAAAGACCTTTCCAATGGGCTATCATGCGCCTAAAACAGAGGTCGTATGAAAACTATATGACCTTGGGAAGTTGAGGTACCAACTTACACCAACTTACCCATAGGGGCCCACATGACTTTTGGCGTTTCACCTTCTAGGGTTAGGTTTTTGGATGTCTAGGGTTTTGGAATTCATGAGTCATATCAAAAATACCTCTAGAGCCTCATTTTAATCCATTCTTCTCAGACAGATGCACGTGGCAGCCAAATCTCTTCTCAGATATAGATACCACCATTCGAGCAAGTGTTTCAGTTCTACAGTTTTACAGTTTCATCCTATTTCATTATTCAATACAACATATTGTTCACTGGATATTTGTTTTATTCTTCATATCTTTGTGTTTATTGTATTCAGTCTATTAATCAATTCGTTCCACTCCTAAATCTGAATCAAAATGTTCCATAAAGTCTTACATACTCTCATCTTCCTTCTGAGTCATTCTGAACACTTCTTCTCGGAGATCCTTATCCTTGTAGTATTCATGATATTTTTTTAGGAACACCTTTCTCATTTGTTTCAATGTAGTGATGTAGTTCCCACCGAGTCCCATGAAGCATTAGAGGGAATCATTCCTTAGGGTGGTCGGAAAGAGATTTAGCTTGTGAGTGTCGGAAATGTAATTGTAGCTTCTCTAGAGGACATTAAATTTGAAGAAAAATATGTCTAGAATCTCCGTAGCCATACCATGAAATTTTTTAAATGCAGAGTGTGGAATATTATTCATCTGAGAAGTCACCCCATATATATTACTGATTGGAAAATTGAAGGTGATGGATTCTGTTTTTACTTCATGGTTTGTTTCTTCAACCATTTCTCTTATAAACCATAGGAATTTTTTCTCCTCTTGCTCTGGAAAATCTGTAGGATTGAATGAATTGTGAGGTACTTCAAATTCGTGGTGATGTTGTTCATATGTTGGAAAATCCTCAGAAAATAATATTTCTTCTTGTACAGAGGATGCAACTAGTGCTAGATGTGATGATTCCAAAGAGGGAGGTTCAAGCTTATTTTTAGTTAGGGAACTAGTTGTTGGCGTCAAATCACTAGGTTGTTTGGGTTCCTTTGCTCCTTGATTTTTCTTCACTGCAATGTTAGTTTGTGGGGGGTTCTTCACATAACTATTGAATCAATCTTTTGGGTCTCTAATTATTCTCATGGGATTTTGAAAAACATCCTATTTTAACCACAACACACTCACTAATTCAAAAAAATATGAATCATGCAACTATAAACAAATGCTTCTAGATATAGGAGAGAAAGAATTTGCACTATTGACAATTCCCTGACAGTGGTGCCAAAAATGACAGGATTTTTAATTACCTTTCTAATTCCTTAGGAAGGACAATTAGAAATTGTGTTCATTTAATTTATCAATCTGGAATTCATTTGAAAATTCCAAATTGTCATGCACTATATATTCCAGGGAAAATAATTCAACCACTATTCTAGCTATGAAGTTGCAATAAGAGTAAATAATCAGATGAAAGGTTATATATATCTTTCAGTAGAGTCACCAATTCCAAAGATAATAAAATAGTGTAATAAATAACAAAAATCTAATATATTTCAACTAGAAGGGAAACCCTTAAGGTTGTGACCCTCAATTGAATGTAATGAAAATGACAACTAATCTAATTCAGCCAACAGGTAATCCCTTAGGGTTGAAATCCTTGGTCTAAATGGAATTGAAATGAACAACAGATTAATCTAGTTGCATAAAAACACACGTGGCCAATTAATAAGTCTAAATGGTGGCTATGCCAAAATATTCTATTCATTTCAATCTTGCAATTAGAATAGCTCTACATAAAATAACTTGATATTTTGTTGAGTAATTTGAACCACACTTAATTGCATTGAGAAATAAAATAAACAAAAGAAAATCAAATTGAAACAAAGTATCCTAGTGTTGAAATAAGATATAAGCCATAAGAAATATATAGATCAATCATGAAATTAATTAAATATGCCTTGTAACAAATAATACAACAGTACATGACTTAGGAGGGGGGCCTACCTCCCTAGACGAGACACTGGTAAAGTCCTTCAATCAAATGCCTACTTCAGATAATCATGAACACAACATAATTGCAGATGAACTAAAACAATCATATTATTATCAATATAGAATAATTTTGATTACAATGATTCATTCCCTTTCTCAAATCAAGTTGGGTTCTTATAAAAAAATTCATTACCCTTTTCTTAGCAAAAACAGTTTAGGAGAACCTTGAGGATATACAATCCTCATGTTTTTCTCAATTTCATTCAACGACCCAAATAAGATGGGTAAGGTGGTTTCTCAACTGAGCCAACATCTTCATTACTGGAAACAATTTGTCGAAGTGGTTGCTTCAACTTTCCTATATGTGTGGTCTTTGGCTATCTGTTTTGCCTTTTTCCAAAACCTCCCTTTCTTCCAAGTGTTCAAAATGGTGGCACAATAGTCCATCCATACCCCAGACTAGAACTCTTACCATTGAATAAGGAAGTCATCTCATCGATCATAGCTGTCAGGATGGGGTTCGTGGCTGGGTTCGTGGCTACTCGTGGTGGCAAAGCTCCAACAAAAGTGGCGATGGGTGTTGCAGCAACAACACTGACTAATGTTGTAGAAATTGTTCAACATACATTTCATTCAATCAGAGTTGTGTTGCAAAAAATAAAAATCATGTTGCAACAATTGTTGTTGTAGCAACTGGTGTTGCAACAACCAAAAATTGTGTTGCAACAACTAGAAAGCATCTTGCAGAAACAATCTGACAAGTTTGATGGTGTCAGAGAAGTCAGCCTGAGCGGTGTTATAACAATGTCATGGTGTTGCAAAAAATCTTATACCATACCTGCGATGTTTTCATGGAACGATATATTCACATTCTATCATTAGAAATCATAAAAGGTTAACTTTCCCTAATTGCACAAGCAAAACTACTTAAAATGACATAAGTTGTGAAGATGCATACCTGAGGAAAAAATACATTGTTACACTCAAAATTAGGATAAAAGGATGGGATAAAGTGGTACAAAAGGAAACGTAAAAGGTGTGAAAATTATGGTATTTCAGATGCCCATCAGTCATATCTTGTGAGAAAATGTAGGATACACTGCACAAGGTCTAGGGTGATACCTCCCATTTGAAAAGTAAGACATTTAATGAAATTTATGTCTTCTCTATATTATATCTTTAGCACCTAAAAGCACATAATAGCGTTTTGCATGTTCCTAACACAATAGATATAGTTTCTTCCACTTTCATGTTCTTAGAATATAGACAATCTTGATAGAAGGAGACTTGAGTTATCAAACAAACATAAGGCATGTTACACGTTAATGCCAAAAAAATTCAATATACCTTTTATGTTCCTATATCTCCTTGTCCATGTTAAAATCTACTTTTGAGAATGGAAATTTTCTTCTTTTAAGTTGAATGATCTATTCCAAAATGAAATGGAGTGAATAGTTTAAAGTTGCCACTTTAGTGGTGGAATATATAGTCTTTATTTTTGTATACACAAGACATATCAGATGTTATAAAACCTAAAAAGGAAAGTGTGGACTTGATATTGGATCCATGATAATATTTTCTTTGAAACCTACACTCACACCAAAAAATTGAAAAAATAATTTATTTTTGTGAATTTTATGCCAGAAAAACAAGTAATGTTGATCCTTCCATTGATAAAATTGAATAGGAATGCAAAGAGAGTTGTCTTGTCATGAGGTCTATATATCTACTTGTTTGTGGAGTCTCTCTTCCATTTTTTTTGGATATTTTATGATAGAGTGGCATTCACAGAGGAGATAGAAGAAACTAGATCTCATTGAGATTGCTATTTCACTAGCATTGCCACTGACATTGCTTTCAAGGCTTTCCAAGTACTTAGGAGTAGGTGGTTTGTCAATAGAAGAAATACCCTCCAACATCTAGACTAATTTCTCCAATGTTGGTCGTTGTGAGGGTTTCCAATGAATACACGAAAATCCAACTTGAAGTTCTCTCTTTACCTAATCAATATGGATATCGCTACCAAGCCTTTTGTCTATGATGTTTAGAATGTTTTTTCTTTCAAATTCCTCAAAATCACATACTAAGAAATTCTTCCTCATTAAGTTCATAGTATAAAAATTCCTTCTACTTCTTATTATCTTCAGAAAATCCATTCCATAACTAAAATCATAAAAAATGGCAGTGATGGGTACATTCGAAATCCATTCTAGAGCCAAGTACCCTCCAGTTCCCTAAACACTCATTAATTCTCTCTTATAATGACCTTTGTGATTGTTGAGCTTGGAGACCCAATGCCAAATACCTTTGGATTTAAATTATCACATAGAAGTATGTTATCAATTTTAACATCACAATGACCAATGCAATATATGCATTATTCATGCAAGAACGTGATTCCCTTTTTAGTCCCAAGGGGTGTATTGAAGCTCTTCCCAATCTAACGTCCTGGATTTCTATGAAGAAGCAAAAAGGAATATGTTTGAAGAAGAATTTTACACAAATCCATAAACCATAAATCTATGGTGGCCTTCTGGGAAAACTCCTACTAGCCTAATCAAGTTCAAGTGATACGTATTGCTAATGGTTTCCACCTCCCTGTGAAATTGTCTCTATCCTTGTTCGATCCCTTCCAATTTCTTGAATATAACTATGGTCTTTTTAGGAAATTATCCCTTGTACACCATTCCAAACCCAGCTAAACCTAAATTTTCCATAAAATTCCTTGTTGAGTACTGAAGTTACTTGTATGAAAATTGAACTGAGTCCCTCGAGGCATAGTGCAAAAGTGTGTTTTGGTCTAGTAGATTCCCAAATATAAACCTAAGTTTATTTCTACAACATATCACCAAAGCGATATGTGGATAGTAATGAAAGCACTGATAAGCCATGTAGTTGTTGTTGCAGTTCCAAAGGAAGATACTCTAGATTAAATCGTGGTCCTAATTGTAGGAGATGGTATTGCTAGATGATGACTTTGACCATATACCTTTACATACAAATTTCTTGGAAGGGTTTCCGATTGATATACACTTGTGCAATTATTAGTATTTATATTTCCAATGCTTAAACCATCCACCAATAAAAAAATTAAACACACAACAAATAAATAGAATGAAGAAAGAGATGATTCTCTATTTCATATTATTGAATTGAAAAAATATATATAAGAATTAAGGATAAATATTCTAGTAAGAAGACTAGAGTATACCTTTTTCGTAATTAGTCTATGAGGTTTGAAAATGGGTAAACTTGTTCTGAAAAGACGTTCCTTCAGATTCGTTTAACGAGTTTGAAAGAAACAAGATCACTCGACAATATTTTCAATTCTAAGGATTTTGAAAAGATCTTAAATATGAACTCTATGATGTCATTGTGAGCATCATATAAGGGGGGGAGTCCTGCGGGTAATAGCCAGAATAATAATGGGTAAGAAGAATGAAGTTCGAATGCAAAACTCAAGGCGAGGTTAACTAGGACTCTCGAGCATAATAGAAAACTTGCAGCATGAGCATCATAATACAAAGGGATTCTAAACTAGGATTCCCATGGAAGGTAGGATCTACCACATGAATTATGACACTTCTAAACAACAAAGAAGGTTTTGTCTCGAAACTCAATGTGGTTGATCCTAAGGATGAATGAATCAAGAAACGAATAATGAAAAAATGCATGGAGGGGAAAACCTAACCTATCTTCCAATTTCAATATCATTACCTATCAGAACGGATCAACATAGAAGAAAAGGCACCAAAGAAAATGTCTCCAAAGTCCTTTATATAATACCAAAAACACTTACCTAGAAGTTAATAAGTCCAATATAGAAACCTCTGATAAACAAAAGTATTAAGGGATACGAAACTTGAAAAAAATAAACCCTAAAAGTACAATATGTACAGAGGACCACACAAGCTTGTGGCTTATGCACAATAGTTCTCTAGGAAGAGACCATTGCTAGGATTAGGCCAAGGGATTCTTTGGTAACCAAACAATAAAGGTTTTATTTCAGGAGGAGGTCGACGATCCATAATCATAGCTTCAAACATGGCCTCATTTGAAGGAAACTAAATATCCATGAAACCAAGGCTCGACAACTCAAAAATACCAAGGCTCGAGGTCTTACAAAAAGCAAGATCAGATTCGAGGAAACACCAGATTACTTGGGCCAATAGGGGGGAGAAAGGGCTCCCATTTCCCAATCAGAAAAAACACCTGATCAAATGTCAATACCTTGTCTCAGGAAGGTGAACATAACTATGAAGGATCCTTCTCAGGAGAAATTGAACACCAAGGATAAGACACCACATAATTCACCTATGGTGGGAAAAATTATACTCAAACACTAGGAACACACAAAGGGGAAACTTGAGGTAAATTCGAACTAGGATGGTGATTATCAAATGAAAGAGGATCGATAGTGACAATGCTTCCATTGTGATGGAAGTGCATCACACGAAAGAGCGCAGGCACCACAACATTAATCGCATACACATAATCATGCCCAAGAAGAAAATTAAAGTATAATGGGCCTGGCACCACTAACAGATCAACTAGGATAGTCTCCCCCCCTAACGTGATATAAAATTGAGGAAGAATCCCCATACATTCGCTAGGTCTTCTTTCAAAAGAAAGAATCTCACCAGTAGCTAATACAAGCTTGGGAGAACCCAAAGTTTGCCAAGACAAGGATGATAAAAGACTCACAGAAGATCCTTCATCTACAATACTTCAACGAATGCCTAATTTATTAATTCAAACCATTATCTAGAAGGGTTCAAAATAAGGAAGGTGAGGCTCTACGAGATCATTCCAATCAAAGGAAAACATGTTAGGACTTGGAGGGAACTTACCTGAAGAGAGTGAAGTGCCCCTTGTTCATAAGGTACTGAACTGGAAATGCTAAGGACGTGATCAAAAGACACATCACAACCTACAAGAGGAGTGGGATCAACCGAAGATTGCATCGATAACACCAATTCTTTAGACTTGTTACTCTCCAAGAGAAAAGTGAGATCGACTGAAGATTGCATCGGTATGACCACTTCCTCAACCATCGGTTGAATTGAATGTGAGACACCATGGTGAAGATATGCATCACCCCCCAAAATAAGAGTGGTGTCAACTGAATATTGCATCGACACGACCGCTTTGTCAACCAAATATTGATTAGATTTTTGGGAAAATGAAGATGACTCAGAAATAGAAGGGTTGTCAGACAAGGACCATGCTTCTCCTGTCACAGATATAGCAGGGCACAAATGGGTATGGTGATCTCCTTTGCAAATCTTGCAAGGGAACTTGGGCTTAATTCTTATATGTCTTGGCTTCTAAACTATATTATTTCCCCCATCAAGACTTGCAATGGTTGATGGGATGCCCCCAACATGACTAGAAGAGGTTGTTTTCATGTCTCCAATGTGACTAGCAAAGGTTGGTGAGAAGACTCCAACATGACTCGTAGAGGTCAGTGACTCGATGTCAGTATGACTAGTAGTGACTAGAAATTTTCTCCCAGCATGACTTGCAGAGGCTGGTGATAGGAATCCAACATGACTCACAGAGGTTGTTGACCTATCTCTAACAATACTCGCAGAGGTTAGTAGTTGATATTCAACATGACTTGTAGAGGTTGGTGATGTTTGTTCAATATGACTAGCAGTGACTAGATGTGTGCGCCCAACATGACTTGCAATGGTTGGTTTCATGTCTTAAACATGACTCGTAGAAGTTGATGATGTAATTCAAGTATGAATTTCAATGATTGCACTCATTTTTCTAGAATGAATAACATAGGTTGGTCTCTTTCCCCCACCATGACTTGCACAGGTTGGTGACAAGTCTCTAACATGACTAGCATATGTTGGTGACTTCTTCTTCTTCTTCTTCCTCTTCCTATTGCTTGTATACTTCTAGTTACTAGTAGATGGAATTTTACTAGAAGAGGGAGAAGGAGGAGAACTAGACTTTACAGATGTAGAAGGTGAAGTATCAACATCCATACAATTCCCCTGACATAAGGTGCTTATATGAGAAGCATCAAGAGAATTCAAGACATTTGGAGAAGTCCACAACCAAACCGATAGTCATACATTCCCTAGGAATGTTCAAAGAGGCCATCAAGGGGGACCAACGTTTCCAAAATAAGGAAAAGAAAAAGAAACCCCTTGGGTAGGGGTCCCTTGGTTGGTATCCTCAATAACTTTGGCCAAATCATTCTTATGCATAGGTTCATCCCTTGCGGGATTGGTCATGTCCATAAAAATTTCACGCACTGACTCTGGCGAACTAGTGGTATAAAAACCCATGCCTTCTAGGAGGCAACTCCACGCTTTCAAGAGAACGGCCAGGGGTCCTTCCCGACTAGCGGAGTGGTTGGTAAACCACCTTGAATCAATGATCCAAAAGCAGTGATATTGAAACAACCTAAGGCCAACTACACAAAGAAGCACTCCACTAAAAAACCCTAAGAGAAGCATCACAAGCAAACAAATTTTCCAAATCTTCAGCCCAGGTGGATGAGGTCCTGAGTCCAAAGCAATGAAAAAGTGGAAAGGGACCTTTCGGGAGAAGGCACAGGTTGATTAAGTCCCATGAAACAATGAATGAATGAGTGAAAAGAAATTATCTCGAACTCCACTAACCATCCTTATCTGGTGCAAGTACCCATGCTTCACAGGGCACCCTCCAACATTACTAAAAAGGGTGATACAAAATCTGCCCCAAGTACCATGGAAAGCCCCTACAGTCACCTATGATACCCCTAGGAAAATCCACTAAGGTTACCAACTCGTAGTCAATGTCCGAGCAGTACAATCAACAGTAGGGATCGAACGGATGTGTAGGGTAACTAAGCTTGAAGCTCTTCCATAGGACTATCTACAAAAGGTCGAATGTCACTTCAAAAAATCTCAAACTAGGTCCGAAGCTCCATAGGACTGATGCCAAGAGTGCTAATATCACTTCAGTAAAACTTCAACCATGTTCAAAATTTGCAGAGTACTAATTGCAAACGATTTAGTGTAACTTCAGGAAAAACCCCCAAATTATGATCTATCCACTACGCTTAGTCAAGMTTTGGAGGGGCAATCTCCTCGACTCTCCTTTATGAGATCCCGTGTTTAGCTCCTRTGTTAGAGGAGGCTCTCAACTATACTTATACGAAATTTGGATTTGCGATTCTCCCTATCTCAGACTCCTATGTTTGTTTTGCGGCCTTGGAGAGTTATCTCTCCAATCCTAATCTAAGACCCTAACCCTAAACTTTTTTGTGAACCCTAGAAACAAAGTCTAGTAAATTTTAATTTTGGCATTCATTTTAGTGGTTGTTTTTACTCAAAGGTTATGGAGGTCAAAATGATTTTGTTTGAGACTCTTACAAAAATGAAAGTTATAAGAACATTGGCAAAGAAAACTTTGCACTAATTATTCAAATGAAAAAGAGTTTCAAAAATAAAATGCATGAATAATCCTTCAAACCTTAAAATGAAAATTTTTGTTTTCTAATGCAAAATGCAAAAGAGGCAAACAAAAGGATTTTATTTCTTACTTTTCTTTTGAAGTGATTTTTAGATGAGAAGAAAAAAAAAACCTATGTAGCTATCTTTTTCTTTTTCAAATAACAATGCAAAACAATGCAAAGAAAGAAAGAGGCCTAACTAGCATAAAAACTAAGATTTATTTTTTCTTTCTATCAAATAAAAACTAACAAAAGATGCTAAAATGCAAATCATTTTACTTAAAAATGCAAGCTAAAAATAAGCCAAGAATGACGGGAAACCAAGAGTAAGGCCTTTTTATTTTTCTGTATGATAAACTTTTTGATTTCAATAGATCAAAGCCATAAAGGGACTCAGGATAACCCATGTAACTGACGAAACCAAGCACTAAACATATATTTATTTTTATTTATTTTTTAACTCCACTTTAAGACAGGTCTGTGACTATGTGCAATGCAACTCGCAGATATCTGTGAGTTGTAGAAGAGAAAAACACAGATGTATGTGATATGTAGAGATGAAACACGCGGATGGATTGGAAAACTTAGAAAAATAAAAAGCCACTCCAAGAAAGAGGGCTTTAGGACTTTGTTGGCAGGCGAAATTGACCGTCCATCAACTGAGAGAGTGGAACCGGTCTGGGGTTATCTAATAACCCAAGCTGTTTGGAATGAACCACCCTGATGGGTTTAGCAGCTTCGTTAGCCGATCTAAGTTCCTAAAAGAACAAAAGAAAACTAATCTAAACTAACTAATCTAACTAAAACTAAATAAAACTAACTAAATAAAACTAAATAAACAAACAAAACTAACTAATAAACTAATCTACATAAAACTAACTACTAAACAAATTAAACTAAAACTAAACTAAACTACTCTAACTATTCTATATACAATCTACTAATTAATATTATACCAACTCTAATCAACTATCTAATTACTAACTGCAATACCACTTATTTACAAAATGTACAATATAGACAATCTGCAGATTTAGTTAAAACCTGCAAAACTCATTATATCCTGCCCTAAGACAGCAAGATATGTTTTTGTTGATTTTTTATAAATAAGAAATAAAACTTACTAAAATTAAACAATCTAATATACTAAACATATATATATCTAACTAAAAATACTAACAAATATACTAAACAAATAAATGACAAACTGACCTGGAAACACTCCAAGTTTGCCCTGTGTATGTTGACTTCGAAGCTAGTCGGAGGAAGTAAACTCGCACCGGATGGTCCAGAAGCTTTTCGTAAATGATAGACTGCGCTACTCTTTGAGTTGTTTACACGACAAACAAGACATAAAAAATCATAACAATTATATGATTTATAAATCTCTGCAATAAGGGAAACCTGTTATGCAAAAACTTATACTTAATAATCCAACTTATGAAGAAGAGAAATATGTCATTCACAAACTGAATCAAGAAATTGCTATGTTCTTTAAATGCTGGAAGAAATCAGATATGGATTATATTGATTAAATTATATCATTTGCAAAATATTAAGATAGCTAAAGTAGTCATTAACCAAATGCAAATAGATACACATAAACATAAAACAAAATGTTGATATTATGAAAAGCTAAAGCTGTAGAAGAATATCAAATTCTGTCTCAGTCTGTATTAAAATTCCATATCTTTGTTCTCCCACGAATGAGGATGATGTTATTACAAAAATAATAAGTATATATAAGTCTTTCCACAGGGTAAAACCTCCCTGTGGATAGTATCAAACTGTTTACATAATCTGGGAAAATATCCCCAAGATCAACTAAAATGGGAAATTAAAATGCAAGTAAAATATCTCAAATATTCTCTAACTACTCATCAAATCCAATGCAATTTCGAATTGACCTGAAATGGACAAAAAATAACAAGTTAGAGAGGTATTTTATTAATAAAACAATAAAAATTTAATTCTACAGACTTAGCTACAGAATCACCTGATTATGTAGCTAGTCTAAAATAATATACAGAATCATAATTGAAATCAAATCAAATCTTTTTAATAAAATCAAATTGAATTAACAACCAATTATCTTCCAATGATTACTTGAAAATGAATCAAAATGATTTTATCATTCAACATTAAACATGATCACAATGATTCAATCGAAAACAGAGATAAGGATACTCTATTCTTCTGTTACCATAAAATCGGGTAAATGAATCATAATCGAACAGCAATAAGATTGTTTCATATCCAATTGAAAAACATATCGTATGTGATACGATCTAATCCAACACAACTATTTTCCACTTATTATAGCTGTAATGATATAGCAACAAGATTCAAATCCTTTAATCGAATGCAAAGAAAGAACTACTTTGTTTCGATTATCGTTATAAGTCGGGTAAATGAAATTACATGTAACAACATCATAATCGTGTCTCAACAAATCGAATGAGATCGTTTTGATATTCAATCGAAAACATAACAAATAGCAAACGCTTCGTTATACTTGCATCGAACAGGACGATCATGATAACTATAAATCGGAAAGATTTAGGCTGTGAATGAATTCAAACCATAACCGACACATAACCAAAAACATGACAGGATCAATCAAACAGGATTTGTCATAGATTTCGATTATTGATTCTTGCACAGTCAACGGACAGGATCGATTAATTTTGATCACAATCGTTTTAATCAAACGGATCGTAACAGAGTTTGACCAATTCATTTCACAATTTAAAATACAGAGCATCAATTATAATCTGAAATCGATTCGTAAAATGAATTTGCCAACTTAGAACAAAAACGAATCGATTTAGCCAAGGATTTTCACCCAATTGTTATGATTCGGATTCATTTCCAATTCGAGCGCGGATGTCATTTGAGCGTATTTTTTTTATCAAAGAAACAGGGTCAATTAACTTGGAATCAATCAAATATAGAACATCATAACAGGTATTCTCCCGAAACATTTACCAGTCGTAACATACCAATGATAATGAAATCGAATCTGGGTAAGATTGTAACAATCAAACTCAATCAAACCGTTTATCAACTATAGCACACGGATCATAAACAAATCCAATCTGAGCATGATACAAACCCAATCATTTGGAGGCAAACCATTAATTTTATAAACTAGTCAATCAGATCTCAAAACATACCACTCAAATCCAATCGAAATCTAATGATTGCTAAACTGGGAATAACCATATCATATATTGAATCGAAATTTGTTTTATTCAAAGCCATTCCATATATAGAATGCATGCAATGTAACAGAATCATTCAATGATGTGAACAAAGCTGTTTGAAAACTGAATTACAAACATTATATTCACCTATATTATTTACACAATGAAATGAAATTTTCCATACCTGTGTAGCGACGAGGCTGCTCAATTACACCAGCTTAGAATTCACAACAGTCGTGGCTGATTCCACATTTTTAAACAAGATGGAGCCGGTCGTCTTTTGTTTCTTATCTGTCGCTTGTAGCTTGGCCTTTTGACTAGTTAGGGTTGCAATCTTGTCCTCCAAAGATTGAATCTTTGACTGGAGAAACGGAACATCATTATAGTATCGCTCTAACCATGCATTGCATTGATCACAGGGTGACACTGTAGGTTTAGACAAATCAGGGGAGGATTTGGGCATATGACCAAGGGTTTCACAAGGCAACTTAATGCCTGGGTAGTTAGGGTCATCTTGTAGGCAGGGGGGTAGGTTTGACACAAAGTCATATGAGGGTTCGAGGCACAGACCTTGCGAATAGGGGTATTCTCTAGCCAAGAAACGCTCCACTTCTGAATCAGAGTCCTCACTCAACACAATAGGGTTTGGCTTGACAGGAGGTTTTGGCTTATTTCTTGCCATCCGCGAAATTAAACGTGCATTCTTTTTCCCTTTGGCGTTTGCAGTGAGGTTTGTTTTGTGCTTCTTGCCCATAGGCTTAACAGTCTCAACATTCTTTGTCACAGTGTGGGGTAAGTTGATAGGAAGGTCAGCCGAGGGTTTAGGTAGAAGGATATTGTAGGGTACTGGGGGTACAACCTTGACCTCGCTCACCATTGGTTTGTCGACCTGTGTAAGGTTCGAATCCTCGAAACCATTCCGAGCAATGAAATTGCTTTAACAATCCCCGTGCAGACTTAAATGACAGACAACAATAAGCTTAACCAACCCATAATGAAAAAGGCTACTATCAGCCTGGTTTCTTTTGTACTTCTTTGACATTTTAAACAAGCTTCTATGCAAATAATAGGGCATATTGAGCTGATAACCCATAAAAACTATAAGCAAACGCAGTTGGTGTAGGAACACAAACCTGTACCGACCCTCACAGGTGATAAACAATTTGATTATCATCAATAAATCGTGCCAACGTTGTTTAAGCATGGTCATGGGCATACCTTTATCACAGGAGGTGATTTTGCTTGACTGGAAGAGAAGTGTCCATGGGACCTCCTCTACTTTGCAATTCTTGGACCATCGTTGTCCAGTGGAAGGCAAACCCGTAGCAAGACTGATAAATTGTTCATCAATTTCCAATTGAATATCACCGACCTTGGCTCGACAACCATCAAAGGTCATGGAAAATTGTCGAGCTACGCAGAGGTTAAAACCCTCGAATATTTTTATAAATGTTAGCCACCCATTTCCCTCGAGGTCACTGCGGGCACTGTCAAACATCAACCGAATTTGGCTCCCATTAGGTTCAGCTCGGACGACTGGTGCCATGAATCGAGCACATGGTAAGGGTAGGGTTCGAATTCACCAACACACAGGAGCAGAGCTATTCAGTCTAACAACAATGAACGATCAAAGGGGGAAAGCATTAATGCGCGCATGCGAGGGTGGTGGAGTTATTCACCGCCATGCACAATAGTTATGGTAAAGTACAACTGCCAAGCTCCACTTCTGTTCAAACAATCATAGAATAGCTTAAAAACCATATCGTTTGGCCAACCAAAGAATCAAATGGTGAGTGTTATGCCAACGCACCAAATCAACTATAGTTTTTCAAACCATTGACATTCAACGTGAAACCAACACCAAATGTTAGCCATGCGCCATTGTATAAATGTTTAACCAATGTATCTATTGAATTCATATTTCTAACAAGCCATAAGTTATAAAAATATTAACATAAGGATCATATCATATATAGAAACAAAAATAAATCATAACCCCTATGCAATTCATAGAATCAATGATTAGGCAAGTATAAATCCATATGCTCAATGCCTCACAAACTTAATAAAATCAAGTTATGCAATCAATATAAAAATGTCCAATGAGCATAGTTTAAAAGTCCTTTCAGCCACATAACGATAAACAAAAGATAAGCGCAGTAGGCATATCAAATAAAAAGATCAAGACAGTTCAAAATGTGACTTCAAACAGAGAAGTTTTCACGCTTACAGTCATGAAAACTTAACGAAAATAAATGTGTAAATGTCGCAAGAAATGAAAGTGTCGTTTATTCGAAATTGCGACAAAACTCCTATGTTTGCAAGACATAGGTGTAGGCATCTTATAGACGATAGGAAAAAGATAGTTGGCTGCCAACAGACTTGAAAACAATTCTTGAGAGGCTAAAAAATCCGTGAAAAAACTCAGAAAATATAGAAAACACAACCAGGAAAGAAACAAGCAAGGGAACCTAAACAAACTAACCCAAACTAGGAGATTCCCTACTATGGTCACCAATTCTATTGATAAAATATTTCCCCCGTGATTTTGGGTCGAAATCATAGCATATCAAGATTATATAGAGAAGATAGAGATCTTCCCTTCAGGACAAGCACACAAAACTGAAAGAATAACTACTTTATTAGGAGAAGTTAGGAAAGGAAAAGGGAGAAAGGGTGCACCTTAAATCTCTCGTTTGATGTCGTTCCCACTCCTTTCTGTCGACGAGCTCCAGATCTTTTACTAGAAACAACCTGCAAAATGGACACAATAGAAGAGCTGCTACGAAGGTAGTTACATGATCAAAGGGTATACATGTCATATATCATATTCAAAGTAAAATTAATAAGAAAAAACATACAATGAACACATGATAGGAGAGAAAAAAAACTCTTCTATTCACACCAAATCAGAAAGGTAAGTTACAACTTGTCTCTCGCCTTTGGCACCGCCTCGAAGCCAACTGTCTGTGTTCCTCCAAGAATCCCTCAAGCATCGACTTAACCAATATACTCTTCCTTGGATGGCCCAAATAGGGATAAGGATACACCTTATATCCATATAGATAAGAAAGAGATGTTGGAAAAGGAGGTTCCAGATAGAAGGGGGTGTTGCTGAGACGATTATAGAAAAGGGAGGCTTCCTAGATACTTGCAGCATAATATTGCACCAAGAGACTTCACCATGTATTTTCCCTCAATGGTGATTTTATCTCTTCCCCAAGAGGTTGGGGGAGTTGGAATCCATTTTGTATGAGCATGGGGACGTTGGGAAACTAGCCCAATAGAAAAACCCTCATGAAATATCATAATTATTTTATTTTTTCCATTTTTTGAGGGCATCCGCGTGTTGCAAACTAGGAAGTCACAGATATTTGCGCTTTGCATCAAAGAAGCCCACAAATATATGCAAAGGACGTGTTTTTTAGATGATTTGCATGAGGCAAGTTTGAAATTTTGTCTAGCAAGCCAAGGAAAAGGGTTAGGCCATGGCACAAATGCATAGGTGTCGCATTTTGTGCTATAACACCAAGTTTCAATAAGTCGGGGTTTTGAAAAGAAAAAACCCTAGTCCTTGCCATAAGGAGGTGAATTGGAGTTTTAGTTTTAATTTGGGTGAATTTTCTATTTTATTTGGTCTATGGTTAAATAGTGCTAAATTTTTTTATTTCTAAGTGTTTGGATTAAATATTGAAGTTGTTTTATTTGTCCACAAAATCTTTTTGCATGTTCTGTGCTTAATTTTTTTTATTA
Organism: Picea sitchensis; assembly: GCA_010110895.2. Taxonomy (NCBI): domain Eukaryota; kingdom Viridiplantae; phylum Streptophyta; class Pinopsida; order Pinales; family Pinaceae; genus Picea; species Picea sitchensis. The sequence continues at coordinate 123,181 of SNQJ01S0023584.1, forward strand.
AAATAACAAATTTAGGGTATGGATGAAAGTTAAATAAGATAAAAAAAAAAAAAGGAGTTATTTAAGATTTAAAATGGGGGCAAAGGTAAAAAGTCACTTTTTAATGGCTTTGACAGTAATCTATAACAATAGTTATTGTTGGAAAGTTATGGAAATGTAATTGTTAGGGTTACTTGACTGGAGGAATATGAAGCGACCCATCTTTGGGAGTCCAAGAGATTTCTTGAATACAAATGCAAGCCTGTACTTATACATGTAGCCTTATCTATTAGGTGTCTCTAACAGTGGTATCAAAGCCCTATAGTCCTTGGGGTTTATCGTAGTTATCCATAGGTGAGTGTTTCCCTTCCGCTCTGTTGAAACGCATCTGACCTGCCTTCCAATCTGTGCATCCATCTGCAAAAATTCTTGTGCCTTTAGCACTTCCTGCAAGTCTGTCCGTTTGTCTGGACGTTTCATGTCCCCTCGCGCACAGATTCCTCCGTGCTTTGTTCGATTCCAATCTGCATTATAGTCTGACACGAAGCTATTGGGTCATACAATAAACCCTAGATACCTTTCATTCAACCTAATTTATGTGCATGTTCTTTCTAAACCCTTATCCCTACGTTACTCTTTCTCTCTAAACATTTTTACCCCGAACTCTCTACCTATCATACTACCTTATCTCTCTGCAATTCATAGCTACCTTTCACGCTGCTAATCAGCTCGACCTCGCCAAAGTGACGACTGCGTCTCACTCTATCGAAATTGAAGTGTTTTCGAGCACCACCTTATATCTTGCTCGTTTCTCAAGCCTATAATTACTTTAACTCGTGACATATATTGTAGTGTTTCCATAAACTACCACTTAAGTCCGAGGACCAACCACTCTGCAATTTCAAACTAGTGAATATGAGCGACCACAATTCAAGCTCCAAAAGAATCTATAGCAGTCTTTGACAGATAGATCATAGACTAGGCTAGGATTTCTGATCACAATTCAGATTGACACAACCAACACTATATAGTGAATTTTATAGCTCGACCTGACTCTTGGACCAGTTCGCGTGCTCTATTTTGTTGTATCTCATTTTGAGGTATCTCCATTTATAACCTGAGTTGTATTGCAAATCCACGACACACTACTATTTTGAATCTGATAGCAGGAGAACTATCGTATCAAAACAATGCATATACGATGATGATGTGTAAGAGTTGTACAACAAATTGAACCAGATGAAACTTAGAAAATCGCATCGTGGCATGGATCATTGTGTTTACTTTTCTTGTGAAACACATGGTTCTTGGATAATGCAATTGCTGATGTATTGTCACAGAAAATAGGAGTTGGATCCTTTTCTGTTTGTGACATGTCTTTCAATAATCTTCTCAGCCACACAGCTTGACATGAAGCT
>SNQJ01S0023584.1:130357-141435 GCA_010110895.2 Picea sitchensis
TGGCAGTGTACAGTCAGACTGTTGAGGTTACATTATGTTTAACACACTTATCTGATATTCTAGTTCACTACAATAATGTTTAAATTCATATTGCAGGTGGCGACCCTGCTCTCTGATATAAAAAAAGAGTATTATGTGTTGAAGCAAGACCATATGGATCTACTACATTTGAATTAAAGCCTTCGATAGAACATTGAAATAATATTGGCATGCCTTAAACCCTCGACTAAACATTGGTTCACCAATCACGCTTGGTATCATTTAAAAAGGTATTGCGATATTTTAGGGTTTGTGGCTCCATATACAGATCCAAGAAACAAAATTTGATTTGCCAATGTTGATTTTTTTCAGCACATAAGATATTATGTTACTTGGCTCTTAGGAATGCAACAATTGTACTAAAATTTTCTAATCCTTACCATGCATGCAAACAATTTTGTATTGCAAGAATTCATACGATATTATGTTTCATAAAGATTAAGTGTTGGGTTTGCATCTTGAAATTGCTTGTTATTCTCACAATTACAAATCTCTTTAGGATTGGTGTCTTCCTTGATAATTTGGATGCAGGGATAACACACCCTGTGATGTAACGAGAAGCCATCTCATCATACAAAAACACCATTCATAGTGTTGTCTTGGTATTATTTTTACAGATTGTGATGCAGTAAACATGTACCATTGCAACAGGGTGTCTTTATTGCATGGATTCCCTCATTGATGTCTTCGACAACCGTTGTGAGAATAGATTCCACTTGATCATGTACAAGCACATCTGATGATATCTCTTTTATAGCATCGTTGTAGAATTACATTTTTAGGTGCCTAGGAGTCCATACAACTCCAAAATCAAGGTATACCTACAAATAGTACTTTTGTCAATTTACTTGTACTAATTGAATTTAAGTAGCATTGTAAACGGGTGCATTTTTGGTGGAAGTCGACACCCTTCATTTGCTAAGTCTGCATAGTTGAGTTTGCATTGTAAATTCAAGGTGGATTTTCAAGAAACCTTGTGTTTTGTCTTTAAAATGGTTTGATTTGAGGAATTATTAGAGTTACTGAACACTCTAATCCTTTATTTTGTACACAATACAGTCACCATTGACAAAACCACTTTGCAGTCTCTTGTAACCTCGAAATTTTCACAAGCGAAAGAATAACTACTTCAAACTCAGACTTGTCTTCTTCACAATGCACTTGAGCTCAAGAATCTTCAACAACATTTTGAACTAGTCATTGTTCAGAACCCTCTTTTCAAAGATGAGGAAGATGATGGTTCCAATTCATATAAAAAACCAAAGCAGTAGCCACTCAATGATCCAATTCAAAATTCAAGTAAAGATAAATATCAAATTCCTCTTTCCAAGTGGATCATCAGACCTTGGGAAGAAATCAGGAAAAACAAGCATAGAACCAATATCGGATATGAAAATGATGTCACCTTTCATAATCTGGATTACACAAAGATAACCCAGTTTTAGAGTGTTGTATTGCTACAAGAAAGTTCACATTCACTTGCTCCAATTCAAGAGAATATTATGATATGCCAACATTGCGAGTTGGCCACGTTGAATATCAATGCTTCGATATTCATCCTTCCAAGCATTGCAAAAAGAAGAATCATCCTTAAAACATATGTTTTAACCTTAAGAAAACTGCAAGAGCTAAGAACCATTGTGGGTAGATGGATTCTTGGCAATGGTAATCAATATCCAAGAAGATATCTCAGTCGTATCGATGAATTCACTCTCGAGTATTTATGCATCTTGTTGTGGGTAGATTTTCATCTTATCACCTTGTCCGTGAAAGGGGGGGGGAAATCAATGATTGACAGTTAGGCTTCAATTTTCGAATCTCTATCACTCAAGTAGCAACAAGAGAGCATTATTGGTTTGTGGTTTCCCTTAAACCACAACTTAGTAGAAGACTTACATCTTCTACTAGACAATGGTTTTTGGTTTCCCTTAAACCTCCACTTGGTAGAATACTTCTAGCTTCTTCTACATCACATTTTATGGTCATATTTAAACTAACATTTGAGAGCACTTTCAATTATCATAAGACACCAACTTCCATATTCTAGCTAACTTAGGAAATGTTCTAGGAACCATTAATCCTAGAGCAGGGTTTCAGAGTTTGTGGTCACCCTTAAACCACCATATTGGTTTGTGGTCTTCCTTAAACCACCATCATCATTCAGTTTTTGGTCATCCCAAAACCACCAGATTCAGAGAGCACATTCAAACATCAACAACCTCACACTTCCAGATTTTAGTTTCCTACTTTCATATATCATTTCTCACCTTGGACTCACATACACCCCTTTCGATTAGGGGGGGGAGTGTTGGAAATGTAATCTGTTAGGGTTAATTGACTGGAGGAATATGAAGTGAAACATCTTTGGGATTCCAAGAGATGTCTTTAAATATGAACCCAAGGGTCAACATCATTGTACTTATACATGTATCATATGATGTTTAATGCAATATCACACTTATATGTGATATGTCTCTAACAAAAAGAACTATGAGTTATGGTATCTAAGGATAAAAACCTTCATACAAGTACAAGAATGTTGGGAAACAATGGAGAATGGCTTCTCAGAGCCCGATCAAGAAAATTTGCAGGACATGATTAATTCCCAAAGAAATCAACTTGAAGAATTGAGGAAAAAGGAGAACAAGGCCAAGTTTTGGGTCCAATGTTTAGTGGATGACTCAATTTTTTCGAAGATAACAAGAGCATCTAGTGCAACGCAAGCTTGGGATATAATGGAATTAGAATATCAGGATAATGGAAAAGTGAAGGCAATGAAGTTTCAAACCATAAGGAGAGAGTTTGAAACCTTGAAGATGAAGGATGCAGATAACATTGACCAGTTCATGACCAAAGTTATGGGAGTTGTGAATTAGTTCAGGATTCATGGAGAGAAGATTAAAGATTATAAAATTGTTGAAACTTTTCTTAGAAGCCTTCCTAAAAATTTGAAATGGTTTTCATTTCCATAAAAGAGTCCAATTTCTTATCTAAACTGATAGTAGAACAACTGATGGGTTCTCTTTTATCCCATGAATAAATAATCGACATGGAAGAGGAATCCTTAGAACACGCCTTAAATACTCAATCATTCATTGGTAGAGGCATAGGCAAAGGAAATAGAGGAAAAGGTCAAAGAGGAAATCATCAATAAAAAGGAAGAACAACACCATAATAGTTAGAACAACCAAATCATCCTAAATACTCTCAGAATCAGAGGGGGAGAGGCAGAATATGGATAGACAAATCCAAGTCCAATGTTACTATTGCATAAAATATAGTCACTATCAAAGTGAATGTAGAAAGAAAATGTCATATATGAACAAGGGCGTAGTTAATATCTCCAACACTGAATAATGGACATCTGATACAATGTTCATTTCATGTCAATTCATTAAGAACATCACCACAAGGATCTTTGGTTGATGGAGAGTGGTTGCACCTATTGGGTATGTGTTATATTCTTTGCATGTGTGTCTGTGGGCGCGTCAGATTCGACAATTGTGTCTGACGATCCCTCTAGTAGTGCCCTTTGTTTCATGTGCGTCGAGTGCTTTCCTAGGGGGATCCTAGGGGGGGGAAAGTATGCCCCCCCCTAGTGTTCAGGGAAATGCCCCCCAAAAAAGTTTTCAAACGGTTTTTTCTATTTTTAGCGGATTTTGCTATTTTTAGCAATTTACTAAATTAATCTCGGATTAAGGGATTAGGGTTTTGGTATCTACGGAATACCTAAAAACATTGTATATATTGTATGGTGAATGGTGAAATTTGATATAATGAATATAAGAAAGGTTTTCCCAGTTGAGGGTTTTCGGTATAAAATCTTTGTGTACTCTGTGTATGAGCCATTGATTAAATTTTGTTTTTTTTTAAGAATCTATATGCATTGCTTTACTTCACAGGTTTAAAACTTACATGTGGTATCAGAGCTCATTTTTGGCTTCAGAGGGACGCCTTTGTTGTTGAGGGTTTGGCTTAGTATTGATAGATCAAGTTTATCTTGGGTCTGTGATAAATTTGGGTTTAGTGGGTTCTTTTGCAGTGGAGATTTGAGTACAGAAAGAAGAATGGCGAGCTCTTCTAGAATCGAGATAGAGAAGTTCAACGGTAAAAACTTTGAGCTATGGAAGCTCAATGAGGAGGACCTTGTTGTAGACAAAGAACAATGGATCATTGTGGATCTTGGTACACAGCCTACAGGTACACCGTCTACGAGCACACAGGCTACTGGTACACAACCTACTAGTACACAAACTACTAGTACACCACCTACTGGTATGTCAAAGGAAGATTGAGCGAAGTTGGACAGAAGAGCAAGGAGTAATATTCGACAATGCCTGGAAAATTTGGTGTTGTGAAATGTCTCAGAAGAATCTACAGCCAAGGAACTATGGGATAAGTTGGGGAATTTGTATCAATCAAAGTCCCTGGTAAACAAGTTATTTCTTCGAAAGAATTTGTATCATCTTAGGATGGAAGATGGAGATTTTGTGACAGAACATCTAAATGCCTTTAAAATTCTTGTAAGTCAACTTGTCTCTGTTAATATTACGATTGCAAAAGAAGATAAGTGTATTTCTTTTTTATGTTCTTTGCTAGACTCTTGGGATAATCTAGTTGTAGAAATTGGTAGTACCACTCAATCTACATTGAAGTATGAGGATGTAGTTTCATCCTTGTTATCTGAAGAGATGAGGCAGAAAAGAATGGATAGTCATAACACATATGCTTTATTTGTAAGAGGTCGTACCCAACAGGGAATCTCGGTAAGCCTTCGGGGAGGAGATCTAAATCTACAGGTAGATCTAAGTCTCCAAGAAAATCTTTGAGGAAATGTTGGAAGTGTGGTAAAACAGGGCATTGTAAGAAAGATTGCAAGTCTAATAAGGTTGAAAAACCAAAGGGATTTGATAGTACCTCTTTCATAGAAGTGAAAACCTCCACTGAAGAAGGAGGTGATGTTTACCTGGAATGTACACGTACACATGCAGACCATGATGTATGGTTGATTGACTCAGGTGCATCATACCATCTGACTCCTCACAGGGAGTGGTTCTCTAAATATGAAAAATATGATGGTGGTGATGTATTCTTAGGAGATGACTGTTATTGCACAGTTTGTAGCTAGGCAGAAAGGCTATAAAGTAGAAGGCCAAATGGCGTAACAGAAACCTATCCCACCCAATGTCACCACGATGGGGAGGTTCTTTCTCTTTAGGGAGGTGAGGCCCAAGGGAGATGTCCCCGGTGACCTGGGGTTTTGAAGAGGCTAAACGATAATCAGACAATGACAAGTTTCCCCCCTACACAGATCACCACCAGAAAAGATAGTCCAGCTTATAGCCAACAAAGGTAACCAAGTAGAATCCCTGCCCAAGAACAAAGAAACAATAAACTGATATATGCACGCTCTAGTTAGTACTTCATATATATCAAAGACTATCTGATATTCAATATAAGCAATTTGAAAGTAAATGTTGACGAAGTCAATGTTTACAAAATAACAATAAAATAATGTCACTTCACCAATAAATACTAGAATGATATGGCATTCAATGTAATAAACCAACACTTTACTCAATTTATGCCTAAAACCACATTCAATTGCTCACAAGATGAAACGTTGTTGCAATAAAGATGAAATATCCAATAATGACGTCAACAACTTAGGGTTAGTAAGTTTAGCTAGAGTTAGGGTTAGTGTAGTTAGGGTTTCAATTCAAAATCTTTGAGAGAGTTTAGATCAAGTTCTACTTCAACGTTTGAGGTCTTAGATCAATGCCTTAGGGTTTAATGGAGTCATAAGTGAAGGATGCACAGGTTGAAGGAGGCAAGATTTCAAGGACTAGAGGGAAACGTTTTGAAGTGCTACTAAAGTAGGGCCAACATCAAAAACCTAGGGGAGAGAGGCTCACTCTGGTGTTGCTAAAGCAAGGCCTCGTGCTCTCTCTTCCTTCCTGGCAAACGACTAGCTCAATAATAACGAAATATAACCAAAACAAGAGGGTTTGATACGGGAGGTGTTGCTAAAGAAAGCCCTTTCAGCAAACCCTAGAAAGATTATATCCCTAATGTAGTAGGCCTAGGCCAAGGACGTCTCACTCTTCTCGGCTTCAAAACAGTACGACTAGCAATAAGGAGAGGAAATATGAGTGTAGCTAAGGCTAGGCTCTTTCTTTCCTCAACAATGGCTTAAGGTTTCTCTATCATGGCACATGAGACAATGACCTACTTGTGTGATGTCCCTTAGGGTTTTGATTCAGCAATATTTATAAACAAATGCAATAAATTGAACTACAACCATTCATTTAAGAAGTTTTGCAGAAAAATACTTACAAATCACCAAGAAATGACCATGCAAACCCTAGTTGTAACACCTTCCTTCAAGAGAAACACCATAAATGTCAGAACTCTCTTCCTTCAACAAGTGTGCATCACTTAATTCAGCCAAAGACCCGAGATAGGGCGCCAAAATCAGACCTCACTAATGAGTGAGTAAGTTTTGATGAAGAAATGAGAGTGAAAATATCTCATTTATACAAAACCTTGACCTAATTTTACATTTTAGGTCAGGTAAAAGGCCGACAAGGCCAAATTATCAAAATCATATTGTTTTACATTAAATTGTCAAACTAAAACCCTAAATAATCATAAAAGAGAGTAAAATCCCCTCTAAGGGAGGCGCTAGCCCTTTCTAGGGAAAATGAAACATCCTGGAGCAAAACGTTAGCCCTCTAGGGGCTTCTCCAACATGACACATGTGCCATTGCTGCCCAGTCTGCCTCCAAAGATGTCCAATAGGCTGTATGTCGTCATGTTCATCAAAGGTGACGTCCCAGGCCTTCCAAGGCCAATGTCTCAGTGAAAAGGGCTCATCCCCCTAGGCTAGGCCATGCCGGGAACCTCTGATGGGACGTCCTCTTCTTCTTTGGTGCAAAGACTCTGATCAAAGTCTGTCCTATCTCTGCCCTCTGATGGGGTATCAACATCCATCTGGTGGGATATTCAGCCCCATGGAGGTCCAAACTGATCATCTCCCCATGTGTATCAGTCCAAATGGTACCTGTCCGTCGGGTATGGTCCTACACATCAAAGGTTATGCCCTCCATGGGCTCATTAGTCATAGGGATCATAGAAATGTTAATCACATTTCATCATTAATATTATTAAACACATGCATAAAATCCCTAATACATCAATCAATAGCTCAAAGATGTTACACAAAACTGCAATACAATTCTGGGGAAAAGGACAAGGCTTCCTATTGGGTTAGTGTCCATAGAAAAAGGAAAGTTCCCAGAGAGATCTTATCCAAGCCATGTAAGTGGATGATGTGGTCAGGGGATGTCCAAGCATGTGGGTGCAGTAAGGGCCAAGGATGAAACGTGTTACCTGTGGGTGCCTTTGTAGAAGGCAAGTTGTCCCTGTCATGGATGCAGTTTTTCCAAGCCCATTCTTGCCTTTATTCTTTATATTCTTTTAATTCTTTTATTTTCTTTTTTTGTTCAAGAGCTACTCAGGGGACACAACCTTGGCATGGTGACCAGAGCTGACAGCGTTACCCACAAGCACGTTCGCAGAAATGAGAAGGATGGCTCGTGATGAGACCCCCTTTCCCTTGGCCATGCAACCAAGAGTCACTTCCATGGCATCGTAACCAGCTGGTGGCAATGTCATACTACTAGATACCCATGAACCTAATAAGCTGGCTCATGATGAGAACCCCTATCCTCTGATTAAGTCTTATTTTATTATTTTTTTTTGGGTCCCTCTTGTTTCTTGTTGAGAATCTTTTTATTGCTTTCTTAAGGATCCCTGGGTGAAGCATCTCGAGGTTTATTCTTAGGCTTTTATATTTTACCAGCTTAATTTTACCTTCTGGGCCTTTAGCCCCTTCTTCCCACAAGGTAAGGTGCAGTCCTGAAAATAGGTCAACCCAATGCTCAGACAAGGGGAATGGGATAGATGAGGGGGAAACAAGATGTAAAAAGTGGTAGTAAGATGGGAGTGGACGATGGATTTTTAGAAATCCCCCCAGTGGAAAACCAAAGACCTACAGAAACAGGCTTGGTAGGGCACCCTGTCAATCCCCCCAAACATGGTCAAGTGGGAAAATGTAAGATCCAAGCAGATTTTAGAGATAAAAGGAATCAGATGCATATATTCAAAGGTTTCAATGATCAAAAGTGACACATACCATGATACCTGGACCAATTACCTCATGGAGCAAGAACCTCTTCTGATACAGGACCAAGCCGATGATGATGTATGTTGTTGTTGCTGACAAGACAAAGACAATGGAAGAAGAAAAGGTGTGCCCTCCAGGGCCATGCTCAGGTCAATCCTGCTCTCAGTACTCCATGTCTAGGACCTGTGGGCCTCAAGACACGATCTCCTAGTTATCACTAAAAAGTGGGGATAACATCTGGCTCCAACTCAGGGACATGTGCTCACTGTAGAGCACATGAGAACCTCATCATCTCTGGCATAACCTGCAAACCTGCTCAATCTTGATAGAAGTATTAGTAACAAAATTGGGGTGGTAATGCCACCCCAACATACATGTATATATAAATATAGACTGAAAGAAAACAATCAATAAGTGTGAATATAAAAGAAAACTAACACGCAATGAAAATGATATAATACATGAATGAAACATTCCTACTTACCTGTACTTACCTATGAAGTCAGGTCCCCCCACCATGGTGGGGTTTGAGGAGGTGTCCGCTGATAGGTAATGGGAGCCTTCTTCCCTCCAAAGTGGACAAGTAATATGAGTTGTCAACTGATTGCATTCCAACTTTGAAGGGTCCGAGCCATGAATGAGTGCTTCCTTTCACATTAGTTGGCTCTCCTTTTTGAGTATCCCACATCCATACCATCTCTCAATCCTTTTACTTTCTGACTTTGTATTTGGTCATCCCTTGGACAACCCTGGTGTATTTTGCTGAGGGAGGAGGGTGGGCTTCTTCTGTAAACACTTCCTATTGGGATGGGCGGATTTATACATCATCTTAAACATTCTTTAATATCTTCACTGTCCCAATCTCTTTGCTCTTGAATTCATCTAGGAGTTGTTGGTATTCTTATTTCTTGGGCCATTTGATCTGATCAAAGTCCTCTTCCATTGCAAAGGGCATATCTTCTGGAGAATACTTTTGAAGAGTTTGTATCATCTCGTCTTGTGCCTTGTCATTGTTGACAAGGTGAGTAATATCTTGCACATGGTCTTCGATTATTGGCACATTTAGGAGATGACCTATTGTTCCATTTTTTAAAGGCAATTTAAAAAACATCAGGTCCATCTCGAGAGTGCCACCCAACATTGCAACAAATTTCCTAGAAAACAACATTCCCCACACATCTAGGATGTCAACTGCCACGATGTCAATGTGGATTGCTTTCTCTGGGTACTCCTCAAGGCAAACTTCCACATTCTTGACTACCCCATGTGAGGGTATGGATTTAGATTCGAAGCCACATACATTCCTGTAAGGCCGTGTGACCTTGAAACCCATTTTTCGCATGAATTTAAGTGACATCATGTTGGCATCTGCCCCTATATCTAACATGCAATTGTTGAGGATTTTATTGTTCATCATTAAAGTCATGAAGAAGGGAGGGTTCTCACCATATTGGACCATGAAATGATTGGCTTGCAACATAATAGGGGGGTCCATGGGTTCATTTGATCCCAAAAAGAAAGTTTCAAAGCGTTCTTTGATAAACGGGATCCTAATGGCTTCTCTGAGGGGAACGTTTACATGCATTTTTGACAATTCCCCTTCGAAGTCAAAGTTTAGGTCAACATTCCCAGCCTTGGATGTCTTGGGAAGAAGTATTTCCAAGGGTGGGGGCTTTTCCTGGTCAGCAGTAGGTTGGTTCAACTTCTTTCTTCTGTACACATGAAATTCTTATTTCTTTAGCTTCTCTCATGATTTTTGGTCTAAGTCGTTTATTACCGCCATCCTTGCTAACCTGGATGCTTCTTTTATAGCTTCCTGATGTTCTGCATCGGTGATATTTATTTGAGGAAACTCCATGAAATGGTCCATGTTGTTGACTTGTTGATGGCCATTATTGTAAGGACACTCATGCTCCCAATGTGCTTCACTGCATTCTAGGCACCAAGGATTTTCATCAACAATGTTTGAAAGGGCCAAGGTGTTTGGAACTTCTTTCTCATTCTTTGGTTTATAAAATTGGATAGCTTTCTGTAATTTCCCTTTGTACAGGGGTGCTTGGGCCTGAGATCTTTCCAAGTTGACAATCCTACTCATCATTTACTCTTTATTTTTTATGATACCATCCATAGAAGCTTGCATCATGGCGATACTGGCACAAAGGTCTGAAGTAGGCTCAGTGTTGTGAACTACTTTTGGTTTGGTGTCTATTCACCCCCTTGGATTAGCAAAAGGCTCAATCTTGGATGAAAGGAGGTTTCCCTCTATTTTAGTAGCGAGCTCTTGGGCTTCCTGAATGGATTGGGGGTTTTTATCTCTAAGAAGATACCCTAGTTGGTCATTGAAAGATCTGGTGTAAACATGGACGAGGTAATCATCTTTCGAATGATGGCTTGCGGGGATCCTTTGTAGCAAAGTCTCAAATCTAGTATGGAGCTCCCGAATGGACTCATTTTCATATTTGGCAAGGTTATTCAGTCGGATGAGGAGCATGTTAGGGTCTTCTTTGATGCTCCATATTTTGAGAAATTCCTCTTCAAGTTTGTCTATGGTTTTAATGCTTCCATCAGGGAGGCTCGGGTACCAACGCCTTGAGGCATCATAAAGAGTAGCGGAGAACAACTTCATGACTAATTCTTCAGCATCATCACTAATGGGATGAAGCTGAAAAAATGCCCAAAATTTGCTCATGTGCTCTTCGACACTAATTGCATCATTATCGGTGAATTTAGGCAACCACTTTTCATACTTAGGTGGCATTTTCCTAGGGTATCTTGGTATGGCTGACATGTCTAATGGTTTGAAAAGAGTAGATGACCATTGTCTCTGATTGTTGGATGGGTTCGTTGTAGC
>SNQJ01S0023584.1:141445-164376 GCA_010110895.2 Picea sitchensis
GAGACGATATTGCAGAGGTTTAATATGCATGGAAGTAAACCAGTCAAGGTTCCTATTCCTATAGGTGTAAAGTTATCTACAAATCAGTGTCCCAAGACATAGGAAGAAGAAGAGGACATGTCCCATGTTCTGTATGCCAGTGCAATTGGCAGTTTGATGTATGCAATGGTCTGTACTAGACCGTACATTGCACATGTAGTGGGAGTTTTGAGAAGGTATATGTCAAAACTAGGGAAGGAGCATTGGACAATAGTAAGGAGGGTCTTCAGGTATCTTCGTGGCACTACCAGTTATGGATTGTGCTACCAAGGAAGACCAGGATTGGACAAAGTGGTGGACATACATGGGTTTGTTGATGTAGATTGGGCTAGAGATCTGGATCGTAGAATATCTACAAGTGGTTATGTGTTTAACCTATTTGGAGGAGCAATTAGTTGGATGAGCAAAAGACAAGTTGTAGTGGCACTCTCAACTATAGAAGTTGAATACATGGATGCCACTCATGCAAGAAAGGAAGCAGTATGGTTACAAAGATTGTGTTCAGGTATTGGGTTGTTACAACAAGCAGTGATATTAGATTGTGATAGTCAGAGTGCAATATTCCTATAAAAGAACCCAACTTATCATTCAAAGACAAAGAATATTGATGTTCAGTATCACTTTGTGAGAGACATGGTTGAGGAAAAGAAGGTGTTGCTAGAAAAGGATGACAATTTGAAGAATGTTGCAGATTCATTGACAAAGTCTGTGAGCACATAAAATTTCTCCTGGTGTAGAGTAACAATGGGCATTTCTTCCCTAGATTGTTTACTATACAATCCCCTAGACCCCTGGATGCAAAGAAAACAACAAGTGGGAGAATGTTGGGTATGTGTTATATTATTTGCATGTGTGTGTGCGTGGGCACATTACATTCGACAACTACGCCCGACGATCCCTCTAGTAGTGCTCTCTATTTTGTGTGTGTCGGGTGCTTTCCTAGGGGGGTCCCAGGGGGGGCAGGTATGCCCCCCTAGTTACGCGCACCGTTCAGGGCAGCACCCCAATTTTTTTTTTTGGGCGGTTTTTGCTATTTTTAGCGGCTTACTAAATTAATCTTGGATTAGGGATTAGGGTTTTGGTATCTACGAAATACCTAAAAACATTGTATATGTTGTATGGTGAATGGTGAAATTCGATATAATGAATATAAGAAAGGTTTTCCTGGTTGAGGGTTTCCAGTATAAAATCTCTATGTACTATGTGTATCAGACATTGATTAAATTTTTGTTTGCTTAAGAATCTATATGCATTGCTTTACTTCACAGGTTTAAAACTTACAACACCAATCACATGACAAGTAACCAAAAATTGTTTTCTAGCATTGATATCTTTATTCAATCTGAAAGTACTTTAGGAGATGAATATCATGTCAAGGCCTTAGGAAAAGGTGTTGTGTCAGCCTTAACCAAGAAAAATGAGAAGAAAGACATTTTTTATGTCCTCTATGTACCCAATATTAGACATAATATTATAAGTATAGGAGAATTGAGTCAAAATGGTTATGATGTCAGATTCAAGGAATCCACATGCACTATATTAGATAAGACACCTAGTAGAAGACTTGTTGATATGGTTCAAATGACCAAGAATAGAATGTTCCCATTGAATTTGATAAATTTAAACATTTCACAGTCATATGCAAAAAATGTCTCAAGCACATATGAGACTTGGTTGTGGCATATTAGGTATGGTCACCTACCTTTTAGGATTCTTAGTCTCTTGCAAAAATAATCAATGGTTAAGGGACTCCCTATATTGAATTAATAAACCAACACTTGTGAAAGCTACATCCTTAGAAAACATTAAAGAGACAATTTTCTAGCAACCTCCTACATAGCCAAAGAACATATAGAACTAGTTCACACAGATCTATGTGGATCCATGCAAACTCAATCCATTGGTGGAAGTTTTTATTTTCTAATGTTCATTGATGATTTTAGCAAAAAATAAATTTGATACATTTGCAAAGTTTAAAGAATGTAAAGTTGTAGTAGAAAAATAGATAGGAAAATATGTCAAAGTGCTCAGGTCATATGGAGGAGGAGAGTATGACTCAAAGGAGTTTGAAAATTTTGTTATACAACAAGGAATTGAAAGGAAATCCACCACCAGATATAATCCATAGCAGAATGGAGTGGATGAAAGAAATAATCAAACCATCATGAACGTGGAAAGGATCACGATCAAATCTAGAAATATGTCCAATGATTCTTGGAATGAAGTTATTACATGTTCAGTATACATACTGGAAAAATATCCAACAAAAAGAGTGATATATAAAGTGTCTCAAGAAGCATGGGATGTTAGAAAGTTAATTGTTTATCACTTCCAAATTTTTGGTTTTATATCCAATGCATATGCCCCATAAGAACCAATAAGGAAAATTAACAACGAGAGTGAAAAGTGCATTTTCATTAGGTACAGTGAACGGTCCAAATCCTATAGACTATATAATCCATTCACCAAGAAATTTATAGTGATAAGAGATGCACAATTATTGGAGGACAAATCTTAGAGTGACCAAGAAAATGAAACAAAGGACAACCAAAATCCATTACTCCAAATAGATGAACAAATAGAAAGATTAGGACAGAAAGTACCTCCACCGATACTGCAAAGGTTATAGGTGCAAAGACAAGAAGAACATGCTGAAAATAGTTTTTCTTCCAGCAGTAAGTCAATAGCTTCGATGATAAATCATAGAAAAAGGATCTTAAGGGAATTCTATGAGCGGTTTCATGACATGAATCAACAAGCTCACTTGTCCTTATTATCCTATAAACCTACTTATTTTGAAGAGGCAGTGAAAGAAGAACATTGGGTACATGCCATGAATGAAGAGACTGAATCTATCGAAAGGAATGTGACATGTGATCTTATTGATCTATGAGCATATACATGTTGGAATACTAAGAGGGGGGGGGTGAATTAATATGAGTACTTTATTTCCACTTTTAACCATTCTTTAACTTCATGAGAAGTGTTCAATAGTTTAACATTAGCATTTAATGTATCTTCAGCAGTGTAAATAAACCATGAACAATAAGAAACCACAAATACATAGTACACTAGAATTTTACTTGGAAACCTAATGCAAGAGAAAACCATAGAATGAGTTTCTTATATGTCAGAAGGAATACATTCATAGGAAGCACCAACTTCCTTATTTTCCAGCTACAACTGGAAGGAGGCTCCAAACCCTAGTTTTCAGGATCCAACCTAAAGGAATCTCCAAATCCCCTATTCTCTGGCACCAACTAGAAGGAGGCTACAACCCTTGTGCTTCCTCATGTAAATCATTGACATATATGAAAATAATTCAAAATTTATTGACTCCAAGTTTCCGTCGAAGATACTCAAAATTCTCTCTCAGAAGAGGTTTGGTGAAGATATCTTCAATTTGCTCCTTTGTCCCAATGTACTCTAGCTTGACTTTTTTCTGTAGCCTATTCCCGTAGAAAGTGATACTTGATCGTAATGTGTTTTGTCTTGGAATGAATCACTGGATTCTTTGAGATACCAATAACACTAGTATTATCACAAAATATTAGAATGGGCTCATCATAGTCCACTTGTATATCCTACAAAGTTTGTTTCATCCAATAATTCTTCTACAATATATTTTTCTTCTATTGTAAACAAAGATACTGATGACTGCTTCTTGATTAACCAGGATACCAAACACTCACCCAAATATAAACATGATCCACTTGTACTTCTTCTATCTTCAATGCTTCCAGCCTAATCTTCATCTATATAAGCAACTAGAGATAGTTTATTTCCTTTTGGATACCATAACCCATAATACTTTGTTGCTTTGAGATATCTGGATATTTTCTTTACTTCCATAACATGTGTTTCCTTTGGTGTTTCTTGAAATCTTGCTACCTGTCCAACTTCTTGCATCACATTCGGCCTTAATGATGTCACATAGAGTAAGTTGCCAATCATTGATCTGTAGAGTCTATGATCTGCATCCTTGGACTCATCTTCTTTGCTCAACTTGCAACTAGCTTTCATAGGAGTACTTATAGGATTACAATATTCCATTCCAAACCTTTTTAGCATTTCTTTGATATACTTGCTATGTGAAATAAATATACTTGTATCATATTGATATATATGAAGTCCCAAAAAGAAATTCAACTCACCAAGAAAAGACATTTCAAACTCATTCTGCATGTCTTTGGTAAACTTCTAACTCATCCTGTCATCATCACTTCCAAAAATAATGTCATGAACATAAACCTCAATTATTAATATGCTATCTTGATTTACGTTTTTGTATAGATTATTGTTTGTATTTCCTTTCCTGAACCCTTTCTTCTATAAATACCTATCCAACCTTGAGTACCATTCTTTGGGGGATTTCTTAAGACCATACAATGCTTTCTTCAACCTGCAAACATAATCTTTGCTTTATGACAGTTGAAATCCTTTTGGCTTCTTGATGTAAACTTATTCTTCTAACTCTTCGTTTATGAATGCTGATTTCACATCCATCTGATATACCTTGATCTTCTTCGAACACACACAAGCCAAGATTAATATAATTACTTCCATTCTATCAACTGGGGCAAAGGTTTCTTCAAATTCTATTCCCTCAACCTAGGTATATCCTTTGTATACTAGCCTTTCTTTATTTCTAGTTACCTATCCACTCTCATCCATCTTGTTCCAAAATACCCATTTTGTGTCAATCACGTTCTTGTATTTCGGTCTAGGAACCAGTTACCATGTGTCATTCTTCTCTATTTGATCCAATTCTTCATACATGGCCTTGATCTAGTGTTCATCCTTGTCGGCCTCTTCAAAAATGCTTGTTTTAACTATAGATAATAATGCTAGGTGTCATTGTTCTGGTGAAATTGTTCTTCCTCGAGTTTCAGCTCTTGCATCTTTATTTCCAATAATTTGTTCTGGTGGATGATTTTCTGCACTCATCATCTAGGTGTCTTAGGAGGTATCTACTGCTCATATTCCTCTTGTTTTTCTTCTGGTTTCTCTTATTCTTTCGCTTCTTCTTCTACTTCTTCTTCTTTTAGATATTCCTCCTCGTTATCTTGTTCTTATGAATCTTCGCTTTCTTCCTTTCCCTTTTCATACACCTGTCTCATCAATATTTACATTGATTCTTTCCATGATTCTATTGAGTCTTGGAATAAAACATTTATATTCTTTTATTTTGCTTGAATACCCAACTAGTATGCCTTTATAAACTCGTGAATCAAATTTTCCAAGCCTTCCATATTCTATTTTGATATAACATTTTCTTCCAAATACTCTAAAATGATTCACATTTTTTGGTATTCCTTTCCATAACTCGAATGGATTCATATAACTATTACTTCTGAGAATTCATTTGTTTTGGATGTGAACTATTGTATGAACTGATTCTTCCCAAAATATGTCACTCAACTTGGAATCTTTCAACATGGTTCTAGACATTTCCTGTACTATTATGTTCTTCTTTTCGAGCACTCCATTTTGTTGAGGTGTCTTGGCTACTGAGAATTATCTCTTTATTCCATGTTCTCCACATAAATTCATGAATTACTTTGATGTGAATTGTTAAAATATTGTGTAACTACAAAGAAATTCTTATCCCCTTTTGTGGATAAAGATAAAATATATTTATTAATGATTAGATCAATCCCCTTTTGTGGATTGATCATGTCGGGTATTGTAAATGACCAATCCCCTTTTGTGGATTGGTCAAACCCTTATTGTAATAGGATAAATAAGAAGTCGACCCTAGAATATATTAAAGAGGCCCTAGAATATATTAAAGGTGGTTATAACCACCCAGAAGAAGAAGTTGGCCCTACCAGTGAAGAGACATTTCCACACGTGCCAGAATTGTATAAATAAGAGAGGCCAACGCCTCATTTAGACACACACTCAACTCACCCATCTAGTGCACAAGTATTGAAGGAAGCTGCAGTTACCAGTTGCCGGAAGAAGTAAGAGAGAGAGAGAGGTGCATCCATGGGAGAGGAATTTCTGTGTCTTTTGGTTCATTATCTTGGCATTGTATTGGCTATCTATATTAAGGAAGTTTTGTTGGATTTTCTTCCCCTTGAGGGTTTCCCAGGATAAATGCTTGTGTACTCTTGTGATTGTGTTTCTCTCAGTGATCATGTCTATGCTATTGTTATCTAGTAAATAGAAAGGTAACCTAATAATATGTTAAACTTTAACATGGTATCAGAGCTAAGATGAAGAGAGCATCTTTCATAGGAAAAAGAAAAACGTCATTTTTTTCGTACATGAAAATTAGGGATTTTTATTAAAGAAAATTTGCAGCCTCAAATCCATCTAGAAAGGTGTGCCCTACCTCAAGGAACATTTTGGCATCCTCAACGCACTTTTTCAGTGGCTAGATCTCCCGAAAAGTGAAACTCTAGTTTTCACAATGTACCAGAAAACCAAAAGTACCAGTGTACCAAAAGTACCAGAAAACCAAAAGCACCAGTCCAGAAATCCGCAGATCAAGTTTGGAGGGGTAAAAGTTGGATTTTATGAATTCTAAACACACCAGGCTACTTGCTTCAGTCTAGTGCATCTTTTGGTGAGTTCATTTTTCAGATCCAAGTAATTTGATATTTTTATTATTTCTATAGCCCGGAGGGCTAGGGTTTCTTCTACAAGAAATAATGGCTACTAGCATGAGGGTACAAGACAGGCTGGAAGGATCTAGAAACTTCAGATCTTGGAAGCATAGTTTGTAGATGATTCTAGACGAGAATTATCTCCTGGAACATGTTACAGTGGGTGTACCAGAACCAAATGAAGAAGAGGAAAAGACCAAGCATACGAAGAATGAAAAGAAAGAAAAGAGAATCGTGTCAGATTCAGTGAAGGATCACTTGATCCCTCATATATCCGAACTACAGAAAACAAGGAAAATGTATGAAGCACTCAGCAGGTTATATGAAAGCAAAGACATCAGCTAGAATCTTACCTTAAGAAATCAGCTTCGTAATATAAAGATGGAAAACTCAGAATCTGTCACATCCTAACTTATGAGAGTTTCTCAGATCAGAGATTAGCTTGCAGCTATTGGAGATGTCATTAGTGACAAGGATCTTGTAACCACAACCCTAAATGGGTTTCCAACATTTTGGATTCCTTTTGTACAAGGAGTGTGTGCAAGAAGCAAGTTACCCAAGTTTGATAAGTTATGGGCAGATTGCACACACGAAGAATCTAGACTTGTAGACCAACATAAGAGATTAATTGTCGATGAAGAGGAAGCTCTTACATCTCAAAAGAAAAAAACAAGTTCCCTCAGGAAGAACAATAAAGAAGCTAACTTCGTAAGATTTCCAGACAAGAAGAAAGATGTTTCAAAGATTATATGCTACAACTGTCAAAAGTTGGGACACTTTTCCTATGACTTTCCTCAAGGAAAAGGAAAAAGAAAGTATCAAGCACATGTGGCAAAAGAAGAGGAATCTCATCCCTCAAAGAAAGCTTTAGCAGAAACTAAGGATTATGTACTTTAAGTTTAAGATAGATGATCTAAAGAAAGATACCAAATGGTGGAATCTGTAGAGCCTCCCCACACAAAAACAAAAGATAAGTATTCATGTTTATTTTTAGTATCTTGTTTACTTTAATACCTTCTCATTACAAGTTATTTTTTCGTGAGAATGTTAATTAACCTCATTTTATTTCAGTGTCTATGCAAACTTATGAAGGAAGTATCAAAGAAGAGGATGAAGAAAGAGATAAAATATTTATTTCATGTATGATCACTCATGAGAGTGACAAAGAAAGCATATTGTAAGTAAGTTTACAAGTCTCGGAAGAAAGAACCTATGCAGTGACTTGCAAAAGTTAGACAACATGAAAAGGACATATGATATTATGACAGTCAGTAAAGACCAAACAATATCCAGTATTTATATAGGAGCAGGAGGCTCCTAAAGTTGCAGAATAGAAATATTCAAGATGAAGAAAAATATGGAGACTCAAATATAGTGGATGAGATGCAGGTAACTACAGGTTGCTCCAGTACCATTCTTATAGATGCAGAGAGAGTAGGTTGATCCAGTATGAAGACAGAAAGAAAGAAATATTCGAACTCAAGAAGGCACCCAGGATATTACAGAAGAGAACTTCAAGGATGATGATTAGAAACTATCATTTTGGTGCAAGAGAGAGCTATGTCTCCAAGTTCGAAATGGAGGATCATGATTTGATGCAGTTAAGAAAGAAGATGAATGGCACCCAGATATTTTTATCAAGATGAAATTTATCTAGTAGATGGATGGTGCCCAACAGATGGGTAGCATGGTATTATACCATTGAAAGATTTTGGACCACAAGAGATTTTTTTTGGATCCCATAGCTAGACCTTCGTAGAGAAGGAATGAGCAATCCCACAGGTACACCTTCATAGAGAAGGAGAAAGAGAAGAGACCTTCGTAGAGAAGGGGAATGAGAAATTTTCCAAGGTTGGCCTCTGTCAAACAGGTGAGTTTTGGATACTCTAGGGACATGCTAGAATAGCCTCGTAGAGAGGGGTGTGAACACCCTTATAGAGAGGAATGTGGATGTTTATCCAAGGGGAAACAGGAAGATACTCTCCTCTGGCCAAGGATGGAGTAGCTTGGAACACAAACCTTGACCATGTGGAATGGTTGGCTCTTGAGGTTTGTGTTGTGATCCTGCGTGGATCATGGAAAGGGAGTCTAGTATTGCCTAGGCTAGCATCTTAGCTTCTCTAGTTCATGTGGGATGACTAGGAGTGAAGCTATGGTAGCATTCCTCCCCAGTGGATGGGTGATATAGATGACTACAAGAGAAGGGAGAACATAAAAGGAATGGAAAAACTCATAGAATATCTTTTGTGTGAAGATAAGATATCTTCTGTGTGAAGATAAGAAAAAAGTATCTTCGGCGTGAAGATGAAAGAAAGAAAGAGTATCTTCTGCGCGAATATAAAGAGAACAAAACTTTCGATGATTTATAGATATGCCAGTCAATGATCATGATGCCAGATGACCAAGTGGATGCCTCTAGTTATCCAGTTAATGATGATTACCCAGTTGATGATGTTTCCTAGTTGATGATGTTATCTAGTGGACGCTGCTACCTAGTTGATGTCGACATCTAGTGACCTGTCAAAAGATAAAGAATATCCTTCTTGTTAAGAGGGAGTGTTAAAATATTTTGTAACTACAAAGAATATTCTTATCCCCTTTTGTGGATAAAGATAAAATGTATTTATTATTGATTAGATCAATCCACTTTTGTGGATTGATCACGCCAGGTATTGTAAATGACCAAATACCCTTTTGTTTATTGGTCAAACCCTAATTGTAATATGCTAAATAATAAGTCAGCCCCATCATATATTCAAGAGGCCCCAGAATATATTAAAGGTGGTTATAACCACCCAGAAGAAGAAGTTGGCCCTGCCAGTGAAGAGACACTTCCACACGTGATAGAATTGTATAAATAAGAGAGGCCAACGCCTCATTTAGACACACACTAAACTCACTCATCTAGTGCGCAAGTATTGAAGGAAGCTACAATTACCAGTTTCCGGAAGGAAGAGAGAGAGAGAGGTGCATCCTTGGGAGAGGAATTTATGTGTTGTTTGGTTCATCATCTTGGCGTTGTATTGGCTATCTATATTAAGTAAGTTTTTCTTGGTTTTCTTCCCCTTGAGGGTTTCGCAAGATAAATGCTTGTGTACTCTTGTGATTGTGCTTCTCTCAGTGATCCTGTCTATGCTATTGTTATCTAGTAATTAGAAAGGTAACCTAATAATAGCTTAAACTTTAACATGAATTATCCTCCATTGTCTGATCTCAAACACTTGATTTTCAAATCCATCTTGAACTCAACCATCTCTTTGTATATATTGAAGTGTTTGAATGCCTCTAACTTCTTCTTGAGAAATAAAACTACAGTCATTCTTTTATAGTCATCAACTAGTAGCATAAAGTATTGTTCACCATTTAATACCTTTGTTCTTATAGGTCCACATAGATTGGTGTGTACAATATCCAATAGTTTTTTCATGGATTACTCTTTTGATTTGAACTTGGTCCTGGTTTTTTTCCCTTGTAGACAATGCTCACGTAGAGTATTTTCTAGCTTTGAAATCTCGAGCATTTCTTTCACTTCTTCCTTTTTGTTGATTTTGACAAGGTTATCAAAGTTCATGTGACCCATCCTTCTGTGCCAGAGCTAAATTTCATTTTCTTTTCCTAAGAAACATTTTCCCCTTTCAATATCATTCAAGACATATATGTTGCTTGGGGTTCTTTTAGCTATAGCCACCAATTTTTGTGATCCTTCTTTTTTGATCTCATATTTTTCTGAGTCAAACAAAAGTTTGTTTCCATGATCACACATTTGACATACACTCAAAAGATTGTGCTTCATATCTTCAACCAGTATAACATGTTCATCCTTGTCATCTTTTCTCCCAAGCTCGATTGTGCCTCTACCTACTATTCTAGTTGAGTTGTCATTTCCAAAAGAAATTGATCCATCTCGTTCATTCTTTAGAGTCAGAAACCTTTTTTTGTCACCTGTCACATGTTTCAAATAATTTTTGTCTACGTACCATCCTCTTTTCTTGTGTTTCTCTTATAGAGAGTGAACATTCTTCGATGTTGAATTGATCCTTATTTATTCTCCATATTCTTTGTGGTTCTTTTTATGATTGTTTATATTCTTTCTTGGTTCCTTTGGAGGAAAAGTCAGTCTACAATATTTGGCCATGTGTCCAAAATTGTTGCAGTTGTAGCACTCTGTTTCATTACTTACTAAACCAAAATTGTTGTGATTTATGTTTTGTGTTTCATTTGACTTTCAAGGCTAATTGTTGTTTGAGTAACCTTCATAGTTACTTCTTTTCTTGGCATATGATCTACAGTTTGTAACTTTGTGACAAAAATTGTTACAAGAATAACATAAACTAAGAAAAATAGTTTGATACCTGGATGTAGGAGATCTTCTAAATGGTGTTGCTCTTCCAAAGCCTTCTTCTTCTTCAGATGTTGTTGATTACTGGTTCTTCATACTAAATCTTCTAGGTGTCCCAGTTCCTCTGTGATTTTCTTCTTGAGTACCTTTAACTATTTCTGCATATGTGTTTTTTTATGCTTCATGTTTTGTTTTCTTGGAGCTTGAACCTTTCTCAATCTACATATGGTTGTATCCTAGCCCGGACCTGTCATAGTATGGCCTTTGACTGTTGATGATCTCATCCAATATTTTTGTGTTATTTTTTTGCATATCTTTCTTCTGAAGATATTTTATTAGGGTAACCATTTCTTCTTCCAATCTTTCAATTATCTTCTCTTTATCTTTTAATTGTTTTATGAGTGTTTCTTAAATCCTTTTGTATTCTTCTACCTAGATATTTAACTTCGTGATTATCTGATCGATTTATTATGATTTGGAATTTTGATATCCTTCTTTCTTCTTTAACTCTACGTTGAGTGACTTAATTTTCTTTCTTTCTTTCCCTACTTCTTTTAAGGCACTGATTAATTCTTCTCCAATACCAATTGTTGGAATATTGAGAGGGGGGGGAGGGGTGAATCAGTATGAGTACTTTATTTCCACTTTTAACCACAATATGTATTATTTAAATTTATGAGAATTTTTCAACAATTTAACATTAGCATTTAATGTATATTCAATAGTATAAATAAACAATGAAAAATAAGCAACCACAAATACATAGTACACCAAAATTTTACATGGAAACCCAATGCGAGAGAAAACCATGTAATTATTTTCTTATATGTTAGAAGAAATACATTCATAGGAAGCACCAAATTCCTTATTTTATATCTACAACTGGAAGGAGGCTCCAACCCGCTAGTTTTCAGGCTCCAACCTAAAGGAAGCTCCAAATCCCCAATTATCTGGCACCAACTGGAAGGAGGATACAACCCCCTTTCCTTGCCCCGTCCAACCACCCAAAAATATAAATGCAGAAAACCTGTCACTACTACTGAATCAATAAACATGTTACTGATATGTCATAGTCACTGCCACAACCTGTCAATGTTGCTATTCTTCATCAACTCCACTCAAACCCTTATGTCTCAAACCCTCATACCAAGATCCACAATAATATCTCCCAAATAAAATACTCATGAACTACTAAGACATTTTTATTTTGTACTACTGCAGAATATAGACCCTAACATACACATTAGACCCTCTCAAATTGTAGTTGAATTGATGGATTTAATCTTCTGAACTTCATTTTCCTCAAGAGATCCGCATCTTGTGCTTTTTAAATATGTGTATGTCCACGCTCTATCCCACTGTGGCTCGTAGATGTTTGCGCCCTACTTCTTATGAAACTCGCGAATTTCTTTGCTTCTCTGTGCATCCACATTTTCCTTCACTAAACCCTGCGGATGTCCACACTCTTCCTTCACTACAACTAACATATGTTCATGCTCTTCCTTTACTGTAACTCGCAAATAGCCTCAGGAAAAATCTAGAACTGTAAGCTCAAATTTGTCCCTTCGACTACTATAACTTCTCTCTTCACTGAAATTTGTTGCCTTAAACTCACTACTTCATATTTGTCAATAGTACCTGCCCATAACACTTTACAACATAGATATTCAATGTGCTCAATAGGTGTTAATAAGAGTCTCTTGAAGTATTATTTATACTTTCCAAGTGACTTCCTTTAGGGGCTAGCTTGTAACTGTTTTACCCAATTTCCTTATTTTAGGGTTAACCCACACTCTATTATTGCAACTACTTTACCCTTAATTAAATTCATTTTGAAACTACTTTACCCTTAATAAATGACTTGTAACTTCTTTTTGACCTTTTAGGGGCTTCTAGATCATTCTTTAGGGTCCTCCAACTTCACAAGGCCATAACTCCTCAACCGTGAAGAACCACATGGTGTACCACATATCATTGTAAATGACATGATGTGTATTGTCCATCCATGAACAAGTTAACTACATTTACACTGTCCTTCATGTCCTTTTTCCTTGATCAATTTTAGGGTTCATAACCACACCTTCGGGGCTTCTTGACTTCTTCAAGGGTTGACATCAATGAAAAACAATCTTTCAACAATAAAACCAACATTGGTGTTAAATGGGTTTAAAATAAAAAACTGAATGAAAAAGGCATGGTAGACAAACATAAGGCAAGACTAGTTTCCAGAGGGTTTGCTCAACAACCCGATATTGACTATGGTGAGACCTTTTCTCTAGTAGAAATGTTGGGTACTATTAGAGATGTGATTGTTAGGATATTTAAACACTTAGGAGTTAGTTAAGATCTACTTGGTATAATATGTCGTTAGGTAAAAATGTGTTTCTTAGTGTGTTTCTTTAGTATGCATTAGTATGCATTTGTAAATAGGAAATCCAACGGTCACGATATGTTCCTGACATAGAGTGATCTGATTATTCATACTCTCCTCTATCTTAATGACCATTGATTCGTGGATTAACACCTGATTGGTCCATGATATTTATTTAAATAGCATGGAGGGTCATTTTCCGATGATCGATTGTGAGAAACTCTCTTGTAAAATCTCTCTGTAATCTTTTTCTTTGCATTAATAAACTGCTCCAAGTGGTCGCATTGGCTGGAGCCATGGATGTTTCCCCGTAGGGGTTTTACCACGTGAAAACATCGGTGTGTTGATCTTTGATCTGGTTATGTGAGTGGTTACTGAAGGTGTTCATCCTCTGTTGGAATACTTGTGTTGTCGAACATGGCATCAGAGCCTGTTTGAAGACCTGCTCCTATTGAAGATCGAGATCGTGAAGCCAAGTTGTATCATCTCCATTTTTTGTTATTTCCGTACATTTATGGGCTAAGAGGACTGTTCCATTGCATCTGGAGCACTCGTTTTATTCAGGAACACTTTTTCGTTTCACTCGAAAAGGTTTTTGTTTGCCTGAGATATGACCATTACAATCAGATTCAGAGGTATAAAGCTTGAATATGCATTTTTTTTAATTTTTGCAAAGTAGTATTTTGGTTTTATTTCGGTTTTGTTTTATTTATTTCCGGGTTGCTACTCTTTTATATCTGTGTATTCTCTTTTCCCCATGCCCTGTCCGATCTCGAAAAATCATAAACAAATAGGAAAAGGTGCATCTTTCGGGTAAGCTAACCGAGATCTAACCCTTGTTGTCATCGAGAAGCGAAAAATTTTTCTTGTGTGAAAAGAGGTTTTTTTTAGCACGCTCTCCAAGGCCGTCTTCAAAAACAACAACAGCAATCCTCCTTATGAACATTACAATATGTTTTGCTAGATCATTTGGTTAAAATTTTCCTTATTAAGTAAGAGGTCATGAGTTCAAGTCTCTCTTTTGTTACCTTTTTTGAAAAAGTTCATGCTAAAATTGTAAAGCGTATTTCACTTCAAGTATAAAAGTGAATCACTATAAGTAGCTTTAATATTTTATTTTAGAGTTATTTATTTTGCATGCAATTTTTCTGTTATAAAGTAACTTCATTGTAAAAGTGATCCCCACTTCTCTTTATAAAAGTGGGTCACTTCATAAAGCAACATATATAATCACATGGTCATTTGGTTACCGATTGTGTTTTTTTTAAAAGGGTATAACTCTAACATCAGAAGTTTGTTTTAAGTGTCGTTTTTTTTAAAACCACATAAATTTTCGAGCTCTTTCCATACAGATTATCAGTTTCAGTTTTTAAATCCACATTATCAACATATTTAATATGGCTTCTACAAGTACTGTCTTGCTTACCAGCAAGAACTACTTCCAATGGAAATCTCATATGGAAGATTTATTAAGAAGTAAAGGCTTGTACCGGATTACCTTGAGAAAGGAAAAAGCACTCACTAATGTTGATGAGAAAGACAAGTGGGATAATAGGAATGATGAAGCACGTGGACTAATCATAATTTCCATCTCTCCTGATTTAAGGTACCACCTTCAAGATATTGATGACCCCAAAGAAGCTTGGGACACGATTGAATCTGTGTTTGGTAAACTCAATATTATTCGAGCACAACAGTTAGAAAATCAAATACTAACCTTGAGTCCAAATGATTTTTCTTACCTTGGAGACTATCTATCTAGGTTTAAAACACTCAGAATTTTATGTGAAGAATGTAAGATAAAGATGGATGAAGAGCGTGGCATCTATCTTATTCTTTCTAAGCTAGATAGTGCATAATTTGTGTTTGTATCTACCTTTTATGCCATGCGAAAGGCTCTAGGGGAAGAAGCTTATGAAAAATTCAGTCTTGAGTCCTTTTGTGCTTCTTTGATTCGAGAGGAAGATAAGCTTCTACAATTTGGAGTGATCAACACTGCAGGTCCCTCCAACAAAGCCTTAGTTTCCCAGCAGAAAGATAAACTCAAGTATCCTAAGAAGCAACATCCTCGCTACAACAACAAACAACATAAGGGTCCCAAACCTTCTCAAATAGCTTTAGCTCCTACTGGTGACAAAGGAGCAAAATATAAAAGTAAGAATACTAACAGACATTGCAACTTTTGTGATAAATATGGTCATGATGAGTCCAAATGTTTCAAGAACATGGTAGCTTTAGAAGCAGTGATGAAAAATCACAACATCAGTATTGATTCTACTTCTTCTTCTCATGGACATGCACTTTCTGCTTTTGGTTTATCCTTCAATTCAAATTCTACTACTACTTCTTCTTCTGATGAGTGACTTATCGATTCAGGAGCATCTTATCATATGGCTAAGGATAAAGCCATATTTTCTGCTCTAAATGAATGTAACACCAAGAAAATATTTGTTGGTGATGATAGATCTCTTAGTGTTGTAGGATCTGTAAAAGTTCAAGTAGATGATGGTCATTTCAATGATGTATTATGTGTTCCAAGTCTTTCTTGTAACCTTCTATCAGTATATCAAATCACTCATTTAGGTGAAGGTAAAACCGTCGAGTTTTCACCTCACCAAGTTGTAATCAAGGATCTAAAAGATCCTAAGCATGCTCTTGCAACTGGAATTGTTGATGATATTATTAGGTTGTACAAGTTTGAGAACTTTGGGTCATCGGCTTTTTCATCAGTTTTTGTTGCTCATAGTGATGACTTGAGCAAACTTTGGCATGAGCAGTTTGATCATGTAAACTATCGCTCATTGCAACAACTATGTAATCAAGAGATGGTGAATGTTCTTCCTCTTATTTCATGCAGAGATGGTGTTTTTGTCGGTTGTGTTCTCGGCAAACATCATCGGGACAGTTTTGACAAATGTGCCTCTTGGCATGCCTCGGGTCCTTTGCAGCTTGTTCATAGTGATTTGTTTGTTCCACTTTCTTCTCCTTCTTTTTCTAGGTGCAAGTATTTCTTAACTTTCATTGATGACTTTTCCAGACGTACTTGGGTTTACTTCTTAAAACTCAAGAGTAAAGTTTTTGACAAGTTTTTGGCCTACAAGGCCCTTGTAGAAAAGCAGTCTGGACATCAAATTCAAAGGTTAAGAATAGACAATGGAGGCGAATATATGAACAATAATTTTACAAGCTACTGCACTACACAAGGAATCCAAATGCAACACACTATTCCATATACACCACAACAAAATGGTGTTGTTGAGAGAAAGAACCGCACATTAAAAGAAATGGATAATTGTATGATCCAATCGAAGGGATTAAGTCTAAAGTATTGGGCGGAAGCCATCAACTGTACAAATTACATAGTAAATCGCACTCCCACAAAGGCTCTTTAAAATATAACACCGGAAGAAGCTTGGACTAAAATTAAACCAGATGTAAGTCACTTCCGTGTATTTGGCAGTATAGCATGGGCTCACATTCCTGATGAGAAAAGGAAAGAATTGCAACCTAAAAGTGAGAAGTGTATATTTGTTGGCTATTCTGAAGATGTCAAAGGTTACAGACTTCTTCAATCACATTGTAATGAAATTATTATTAGAAGAGATGTTAAATTTGACGAAAATCTCTTGGCCTGCGAGCCTAATTTGACGAGTGTGCCTTCTTTAGCCTACAAACCATAGTCGGCGTTTGTGCCTTCTTATGATCTGGTTTCTTCTTCAGATGATGACAGTGAGGATGAAAATCCACCTCCGCCTGCTCACCCTCCTCTAGCTGAGTCCTTTGATCCCGAACCAGCACCAGCTCCACCGCTTCCTATATGGGTCCGTTCAACACGAGAAGCAGATGGTGATATTGTCGGTGATCCTTCATATCAGCGTCGGACACGTTCACAGTTCTAGCGAGCCTCTTCTCTTTTGGCTCAAGTTTTAGAAACTCATGATCCAAAGAAATTTGAAGAAGCTCTAGGTCATCCAGATTGGGATAGAGCAATGAATGAAGAGTATCATTCTTTAATGGAAAACGATACTTGAGATATTGTACCTCTTCAAAAAGGAAGAAAACTTGTTAGATGCAAATGGATCTACAGAACTAAGTATGCATCAGATGGAAGTGTTGAAAGACACAAGGCTCGGTTAGTTTCCAAAGGATTTTCCCAAGTTGAAGGAATTGACTGTAATGAAACCTTTGCCCCTGTAGAAAAAATGAATTCCATACGCCTTGTTCTTTCCCTTGCTGCCTCACATAAATGGGAGGTCCATTAGATGGATGTTAAATCCGCCTTCTTGCACGGATATTTGAAAGAAGAAATATACATGGAACAACCTCCTGGCTATGTCCAAAATGACTCTAGCCTTATTTGACACCTCAAGAAATCTCTTTATGGTCTCAAGAAAGCTCCCTGAGCTTGGTATGCCAAAATGGATAGCTTTCTTATTGCTATTGGATTCTCTAGATGCTAGTCTGATCCTAATGTCTATACCAAGAAAGTAGGAATCCATCTCATAATCCTTGTCCTTTATGTGGATGACCTTATCCTTACTGGTAGTGACTCAAAACTTTTAAACCATGTGAAAACTAGCCTTAAGAAGAAATTTGAAATGACAAACTTAGGCTTTTTTCACTATTTCCTTGGCCTCCAAGTTTTGCAAACCAATGAAAGAATTTTTCTTTCCCATTCTACGTATGATTGTGACCTTCTTCGTCACTTTCACATGGACAACTGTAAACCAACCCCTTCTCCCTTCCAGTCTGGAGTCAAGCTTTATTCCACCTATACTTCTCCTGAAGTTGATGCCACCCTGTACCGTCAGTGACTTGGTAGCCTCTTATACTTGAATCATACCCGTCCTGATCTTTCCTTTGGTGTTGGTCTTGTTGCCCGATATATGCAAAAACCCCATGAAAGCCATTGGAAAGAAGCTAAAAGGATACTTCTCTATGTTCGTGGTGCAATTCAGTTCAAGATACATTACAGTTCAGGGGGGACTCCTTTATTGTTTGGTTTCACTGATTTAGATTGGGCCGGCTACCCTGATGATCGAAAATCTATTGCAGGTTATGTTTTCAGCCTTGGTTTAGGACCTATCACTTGGGCCTGTAAGAAACAATAGGCTATTGCACTTTCTTCAGCAGAAGCAGAGTACCGAGCAGCGGTAAATGAAAGTCAGGAAGCCTTGTGGCTTCGACACATCCTTTCAGAGTTTGGATTCCAACACCAGCATTCGACCAGCCTTTGGTGTGACAATCAGAGTGCCATCGAGCTCACCAAAGACCCAGTTCAACATCAGCGTAGAAAACACATCGAGCTACACATGCACTTCATCAGAAAGATAATTCATGATCAAGTTATTGAAGTGCTCTTTTTCCCTACAGAAGATCAAGTTGCAGACATTTTCACAAAGTCTATTATAGAAGCGAAGTTTTCCAAACTTCGATCTATGTTATGATTTCATGAAGTTTTCATTAAGGGGGGATAGCCTCTAATGCCTCCTTCCTTCTCCTATTGTGTCACTATTGTAAATCCTTCAATCCTATCCCAAGTTGTTCTTAAGGGGGAATGTTAGGATATTTAGACACTTAGGAGTTAGTTAAGATCTACTTGGTCTAATATGTCGTTAGGTAAAAGTGTGTTTCTTTAGTATGCATTAGTATGCATTTGTGGTTAGGAAACCCGATGGTCACGATATGTTCCCGACATAGAGTGATCTGATGGTTCATACTCTCCTCGATCTTAATGGCCATTGATCCATTTCTTAACACCCGATTGGTCCATGATCTCTATTTAAAGAGCATGGAGGATCATTTATTGATGATCGATTGTGAGAAACTCTCTTGTAAAATCTCTTTGTAATCTTTTTCTTTTCATTAATAAACTGCTCCAAGTGGTTGCATTGGCTGGGGCCATGGATGTTTCCCCATAGGGGTTTTACCACGTGAAAACATTGGTGTGTTGATCTTTGATTTGGTTATGTAAGTGGTCACTGAAGGTGTTCGTCCTTTGTTGGAATACCTGTGTTGTCGAACAGTGATAACCATTGCATAAAAAAAACAAATGGCTAGTTTACCATATGGATTTGAAGTCATCCTTTTTAAATGGAAATTTAGCAGAAGAGGTGTACGTAGATTAGCCACCGATATTTGAAGTAAAATACCAAGATTACAAAGTGTATAAGCTAAAGAAATCCTTTTATGGCTTGAAGAAAGAACCAAGATCTTGGTACTATCAAATTGACTCTTATTTGCTTAGCAATGGGTTTATCAAAAGAAGTAATGAGCCCACTCTTTATTCCAAATCAGATCAACAAGGTAGAATTATTATGGTTTTTCTTTATGTTGATGATATGATAATACTGGAAATCTGAGGTTAGATGATTTCAAAGCTTCCATGAAAATAGAATTTGAGATGAAAGATCTTGGTCTCATGAAGTGCTTTTTGGGAATTGAATTTAAGAAATATGTTGAAGGAATTTTCATATGTCAACAAAAGTATTCTATAGATATCTAAAAGAGGTTCAAGTTGGACAAATGCAAACTAGCAGAAACACCTATTGCAACAGGAAAAAAATTGAGAAAGTGGGATGATAGACCAGTAGTCGATTCAAAACTATATAAGAGGCTTGTATGAATCCTAATGTACCTTACTAGAACTAGACCCAATGTTATGTATGCAGTTAATTTCATTTCCAAATTTATGGAGTCTCCCAAGGAGTCTAACTAGAAAGTTGGAAAAAGGATTTTAAGGTATATTGCAGGTACGCTTATTATGGATTGTGGTACACAAATTCTAAAGAAAACATACTTATATGATACAAATATAGTGACTTTGTTGGTAGAATTGATGATAGGAAAATCACCTCAGGATATGATTTTCATTTAGGAACAAGTTTTATCTCATGGGATTCTAAGAAGCATCCCATTGTGTCGATATATTCTACAAAAGAAGACTATGTAGCAGCTACTACAACACCATGCCATGTAGTATGACTAAGAAGACTCTTGAAAGATCTTGCACATGTGGAGAAGGAGCCAAATTATATTTTCTGTGGCAAAGTTTCAACAATTTCACTGTCCCAAAACCTTGTGTTTAAACAGAAAAGAAAAAACATTGACACTCACTATCACTTCATTTGCGAGCATGTCAACAATGGTGAAATTTCTCTTCAATTTTGTGGATCTAGAGATCAACTAGCAGATATCTTCACCAAACCATTGGGAAAAATTGTTTTTGAGTTTCAAAGACGATACTTAGTCATTGTCTTTGATGAAGAATGTAACGGTTGAGATTAAGTGGGTGTGTTAAAGCATATAATCTCTCTTGTTGACCGAGTATGCATAGATTATTTAGTTGGGTGATTAGTTGATTTGGTTTTTTTTATTTATAAAAATTTATTAGGGAGTTGTTAGTTTTAATCGTGTCAAAACTATAGGGTTTCTAAATATCTATTGTAGAGAATCGATTTAATAATGAGAAGGGAAAGCCTTGCCCCATAATTTTTCCATTGTTTTTTTTCATATTTTTCTTTGCCTATCATATTAATAGGGTGAGATCCCTGAGATCTATGAGAACAAAATCTGCAGATGGGTATATGAAATAAGGTCTTGTGTTTTTGTAAACACTCACCCCAAAGTTCCCCCACCGGCCACCCACTTGACATTGATCTTTTATTACACTCCATCTCAATTTCCATGTTCCATAGATTTTAACCCACCAATAGGACTCTAAATTCCCATCTAATTCAAGCGTTCTCCTTGGCAATGTGTGTCGGATCAATTTCACTTGTGCATGTCTTTCCTAACATTGGGGGATTGAAAACCCAAAGTTCATCATGAGTTTGACCAAAAAAACCCAAAAGGCATCGATATATCAATCCTTATCTAAATACTGAAGAATTTCTCACTCGAGACACCGTGAGGATGACATAGACCATCTGGTTTTGCATTTATGATGATGGACTAATTGGAAAAAAATCCATCTAGGTGGGAATTCATACAATCCATTGAAAACTATTTAACAATTAGCAACAAACAACAAAAATACACACATTCCAGTGACACATAAGTAACACATCATAAGACCAGGATTACTACAACTTTCTTATTTTCATTCCATCCACACAAACATGCATTAATAAATTCATTCATTCACAACAACATAGTCTTTCTCTCTTATCCATTTTCCCAATGTCATTGTACACAATGCCATGCACTTTCTTTATACTTTGTGTAGTGACAAAATCATACTTACAACCAAAGACAATACAAAGCATAGGATCAAAGCGATAGTAAATGACAACAATACCCACAACCATCACAACACAAGCCAACTAACTAACAAGCTAGATAACTCTATTTATGTTGTCATTGCTCCTTTTTATTGGGTTCTAGGCTCTGGTGCTCAATCAATTTCAGTTCTTCTCCAGTCGCTCTATTGAATACTAGTCCCACATGCTTATGTCACCCACATGCATTGCACATTACCTATTTGGAATCATGGAAATATCAACTACTTTGGAAGCTCATCATCTGGCTGCTCCATGATCCCTCATGTTGTCTATATTAATATTTCAAAAATATTTATCGAAGATTCTTTTCTTGATTCCAGTGTGCATGCAGTGTCTTCTTGATTTCTAGTACACATCACAAAACTTAGACTAGTGTTCCTTTCGCAAAACTCGAATTGGCATGCATATAAAAAAACTTGATCTAGTGCATGCGCCTCTTGTCACATTGCATGCAACTTGCTTGAGAGCATGCAAACCTGGAATAAGTCTGCACAACTTTGTTTGTGCACATGTAATATTTACCCAAAAATTTGGGTGCCAACAGCCCCCCACCAATATTACTTGGCTCATCCTCAAGCTAACTGCCTGATCGAGTGATTGATGCGACAAATGGAACCGTCTTCAGGAGTTCTTGGATGAACTCCTTGAATTGGTGATTGTTAGGCTCCAATCTACTGATGTAAATTAGAGTGCAAATGATTGTCAATCCGGTGTTTGTAAGACTTAGAGGCACATCCAAAATATATGGATTTAGAGATAAATTTTTATTCTTTAATGGGAATCAACCAAAACCTATTCTAAGGGTTGAATATGGAAGAGATGCTAAGATTCTGTTCAGAAGTCCTATTCATAGATATCATAACAGTAATCAACAAATGTTTTCCTAAAGTGTATCAACAGTAAGCATTCAAGAGATGTTCGAACTAGTTCTAAGAATTATCAAAATGATAGAAGGACAAAACTCTTATTCAAGAGATGCATTCATTGTCTTCTTTCATTCATTAGCAACTATCATCAATTTAAATCAAAAGTATTGAAAGCGTAAATAACTCAAAAAGCACTCATGACTATCTTAATGCTTGAAGACAAACCACACATTGAATTCTTATTCAAGAAATCATTCGCAATATGAGTAAGGCTTTAAAACATTAAGCATATGAATTAGCTATGAAATTCATCTAACTACAACAAGATATGAATAAAACTCATCTACAACAAGATCTAATCTAAAACATGTATCAAAGATTACTTGAAAAGAACATAAAGAAAGAGTGTACTAGTTTGGC